>JAUKPP010185930.1:0-14315 GCA_032273245.1 Phyllaplysia taylori
TATAATTATAATACACTGAATGTATCAGTATACTTGTAAAGCGCATTGAGCATTGTACAGTATGGAAATGCGCTATAGAAATGCTATTTATTATTATTATTATTATTGCTCCCACCCGCCCTTTTCTTCTCTTTTCCAGGCTTCAGGCTCCAGGGGGAGGCCACTCATAATGATTTCATTAGCGTTTATGGAGTTCTTCACTGAGCTGAGCACAGAAAAGGAAAAGCCAAAACGAAAAGTTTGTTTTGTCTTGGACTCTTGTGGGCCATCGAGGCTTGTGGCTGGCTTTGTTATTGTAAGTTAAGTCGGCTACTGACTAGATCTAGATCTAGATCTAGATCTAGATCTAGAATCTAGATCAATTTTTTTTAAAAAGAAGATATCCAGGCACTCCTCCAGGATTGTGGTCCCGGTGATTTTGTAGTTGTAGTTCCATTCGTTTTAGTTAAAGTTCGGGTATCGATGGCGCCCGGATATCGAAGAGAAGCATGGGCGCTTTTTCGGTAGTTCCCACCCCAACAACTGGGCCCAACGATGAGTTTGCTGTGTTTATGTTTACATTGCCGTTTTCCTTCCAGTTGCCACTCATCAAGTCAGATAATGATATCCGATGCAGCCTGAATAAAGGAAAACTGGACCATTCGTAAGGGGTGGGGTGAGGGCCGAGGGGGGTTTCTTCAACTTCTCAAGTACTTGATTCAAGGCAATCAAGGGGGGTCTCTCCCCCCTGACAAATAATAATACTACTTTCTCTCTCTCTTCATTCGTTCAGTTCATTCCTATATTCTGACTGTTCCAACCCGGCAGATTGAATTGATTCCTCCATGCGCATGCGCATATCAAAGAAAACACAGAAGTTTCTGGTAGTGGAGTGACGATATTTTGCTATAATAGTTGGAGTGGGAACTACCGAAAAAGTGCCGAAGAATGAGCTAATTAATCGTGAGAGAGACCAGGACTGCCAGGTGAGGAAACTTAGGCGCTTTTTCGGTAGTACCCACCCCAACGATGAGTTCGCTGTGTTTATGTTTACATTGCCGATTTCCTTCCGGTTGCCACTTAAGTCAGATAATGAAATCCGATGTAGTCTGAATAAAGGAAAGCAGTTATGATCGAAACGAGATTTGAACCCACAAACAAGTGAGAGAAATTTGTTTTAAAAAATGAAAAAAAAAAAAAATGATTGATATTAAATTTGAACTCCAAACTTGTGAAAGAAATTGTTTTAAAAGGGAAAAAAACCAACAACCCCCAAAAACATGATCGCAGCGAGATTTCAACTCACATCCTTCTGATTAACAAGCCAACACACTACCACTAAGCCACACACACTTCTGAGAAAGGGTGGTCTGGTTCTGTTTACACTTAGACTTAATTGAATTGGTCAGGGGTCCACCTAAGTACGGCTAGACTTTCAGTGTTGCTGTACTTGAGTAGGTCTAGTCCGTCGATGTCGCCGTACTCGAGTACGTCTAGCCACTTCGTTCATTAAAAGGTGATTATTACTTTGACCCTGCCTTTAGGACGAGCCTAGACTGATGTTAGAGGGAGACTAAGAAAGACAATACAATGTATATCATTTTTTTTATGCTGCCCTACCTCTTCACTGTGAGGCAAAAAGCTTCAAAACCATTGCAATAGCAGACACTATGTTATTAATTATTAGTTAAAAGATTTCCTTACGTAAAAGAGCTTAAAAAATGTTAGTACTTCTGGGATGCACAAAGCTAGTAGGCTACTAGTCAGCGGGGTTGGACTAAATGCTCCATTCAATAATAGCGTCACATCATACGTGAGTAATTTTTTCAACTTAACTCATCCTGACAGCACATGGATTTTTTAGCTACTACTGCAAGTACAACCGATTATGGAGTGAAGCATTTAGTGGAATCTAACTGTTGACTTGTTCATGCATCCCAGTCCAGATCTCAGAAATCTGAGAACATTTCCTTCAAATTTCAGTTATATTGTTAATTAATTATGCTCTGGTAGCCAATACAAGTGGATTTAAAGTTGCTGAATTCATGTTGTAACCTATATGATGGATGTTTCAGAATTCCATTGAATTGGGGATTTTACCCACCCTGGTAATAGATAAAAAGAGATACCTGTCAAAAACTGAGTTTATTTAAAAATCCAGAGCTAAAATAAATCCTTTGCATCATGCGAGAATTGTAGTGATTTTTGTTTTTTCCACAGATGTGCAGCAAGATTTGAAGAAGAGTGGACAACAACAGCCTGACAACAATGTTTTAATAGTTTTAGGATAGAGAGCTCGTTGTTGAGATTCTGTCATTCATAGCACCGGCCTGATCCAAGAATGAAAATTCAGAGACTATGGAATTTTTATGCCCCTCCTGTATTGAAAAATCCCAGAACAATCTTAGCGATTTTGCTTTTTGTGGTAGTGCTCCTTGTGTGGAATTGTACTTGGGTGGAGCAAGATACAAGCTCATACATTTGTTCTTCCGAACTAAATTTGATGCAGGCTGATTATTTTTTAAAGCAGAGCATCCATATAATCTCATCAACTCCGCAACGACCAAGTCGTCAAGGAAGTGAGAATGTAGAGGACATTGACTGTGTGCCTGTAAATACACCAGACAGACTCCACTCTCTCCTGACTTGTATTCATGATCCAAGTAAAGATCTCATGTTGTCAGCCCACTTGAAGGTAAGATCAAATGGTGTCAGTAGTCTAGTGGCTAGGCTGCCATCGGACTCATAATCGGAAGATTACGAGTTTGAATCCCGTCTCAGGTCTGACGTTGTATCCTTGGAAAAGGCCTTTTCAAAATTTATGCAGCTGTGACTCTTAACTTGTCAGAGGTTGACTTTTTAAGTTAGGAGTTCCCATCTCGTAAATTTCCGTAAACTTAAAAGTTTTGCCATGAAAATAAAAAACAACAAAATCACATCAGCTTTTTTTGTATTTTTAAAAACTACCTTGGGGATGGTAGGCCTATTATGTATCCCTTGATCAAAGTTTTCAAATTTTTTTTGTTCACGGTGGGTTTACTCACTGATAGACGCAATGAAGCTGAATCTATAGTAATCATGATACACTTGGAACACAGAAGAGGAAGACTGCTTCATAGATTTTCTGCCAGATGGGATTAGAATTCGAGAGATAAAAAAAAATGTACTTTTGTTATCATCGTGATTCATAATATTCTTGTTGTTATCGACAGAGGTACTGATTTTCCTGATGAGTCCTGAAATTCAGATATCTGAATCACTTTTGTGTCCATCCTAAGCAGTTCAATAGCTTAAAACCGTGGGTAGTATAACCGAATTTCCGAACCTTTTTTCTTATCCAGTTGGCACCTCTGTATCAAACAAGGACTTTTTTTTTTAGCTATTTGCTTCAAAAGTAGTCTCAAGACCAATAATAGATCCATGGTAGCCTATCTCTGCACCCTGAGGCTGGAGAATCTTTTAATTGGCCTTATGATACTGTAGAAGTGCAATATTATAGTCTCAAGACTTAACCAGACTGGATGACTGCCAAGAGCAATGCAGTCACTGATAGGTTTACTGCTGCCATGTCGATTGAGAAGCTTTTTGCATTCATTTACATTTTGAAATTAAATCCTAATTACAGCCAATAAGTAAAAAATGTCGCCCTGCTGTACCTACTTTCTTGTGAAACATTTCCCACAGTCTGCTGCCACACAGAGGGTGATGCGATCATATTAGGCACCATGTTTTCAAATTCAAAATATTACTAATATTAGTGTTTGTTTTACAGAGGGCATTTGTCTTGACCTCAGGATGTTCGATTGTTCGTGTTGTTTTGTTTATTCGATTTTGATTATGTTCCTCAGAACAAAGGTTCATGGGAAAGTGAGAATGTGGCTGCAATGTATGAAGTTCATCGGATGTATCCAGACATTGTACTGGTGGACCTTGGTTGCAATGTGGGGGTGTTCACTTTACCAGCTGCCAAACTTGGCATGGAGGTTTGTTCACAGTGACTGCTGTGGTTGCTTCTTATTGAAAAATTGTCTGAAATATACTCCAAACTATAATCCTCCATGTTCCATGAAAATGATACCCCAACCACTCAGTATGAGCTTTAATGCAAGGACATTTAAATAGTATTGGAGAAATGTTTTGCACTTTTTTAGAAATTCATATTTGGAACATGCAAAGCTGTGACAAAGTCTAGCTTTCTATCATTTTTATTTGAGACCCAAGTTTAATCCATCAAGTATTGGCTTGCTTCTTGCTGTTGTTGTCAGACACAACTCATGGGAAGTTCTATTTCTGAGTTGTGCATTGTTTCATGTCTGGCTCATTTATTATAGGCTAACACGCCATGATTTAATTGACTTTTGAGAACACTTAGATTCATTAAGTACAGGCAACCTGCTCTTGGTGAGTGAGGAGGTAGGATGGGTCTGCTGGTCAGCCTGGTCATGCAGAGGAGGTTCTCTTTCTATTTCACTTCGATCTCCCTTTTGTAATACTTTTTGCCTCCACGCAGTTTGTTCTTTGTTCAGGTTACTCTAGTTGTGATCTCTCCTTTGCTAGCTATTGTGGTAAAATCAAATGAAGACATTTATCTTATCTTGCTTTCATCAATATGATTCATTCAGTGAGTTCATTGTGCTAAGATGTAATTTCACATTTGATGAGTAGGCCTACAGTCGAACCTGCTCTCTAGTGACCACCTGTCCAAGATGACCACCCGTACAAACGACCACTTCTCACTCCCCCCCTTGATTTTTTTTCTATATAATGACACTGTCCAAGACGACCATCCGTCCAACGCGACCACCCTATATTACAGACCAACAGTCACAAAAACCTGCCCAAGACGACCACTCAATTCTCTTTTCAACCACCACGTTGCCATAATCATGGGGGCCTATCTTGTGGACAAGTAGTGATGAGCCCTTGTCCAAGCCGCCAGTACTCATTCTTTTCATCTACACAGTGTTAGCTCCTCCTACAATAATTTATACACTCGCTGACCAGCACTGAGCATTGGGTAGGTTAGCTCTCACCCGTGTTGGCCATTGGCTAACAAATTTTTAGCTGCGGATGAGTGTGGCAAGCGACCATCTTTATCCATTCACCTGTCGCTATTATTCCCTCCCATAATGCAATGTAATTCCTGACCAACAGGAAGTGAAGGCAAAGCCAGGGGTTGCTCTGTTTACCGAGTCGGTAACAACATACTTGTCGCAGAGATGTTATTTGTTTGTTGAGTGGCGACAGCACATTAGATTTCTTTGTTCCCCCATTGGACTCTTTCATCTGATGCGTTTTGAACAACAACAAAAATAAAAAAGCCAAGGCAACCGGCCCCCTCTCCAAAAGGAAATGAACAACAACCCAAAACCCCAATAATATTTTAAAACATCTCACTCAGAGATGAAAGTTTTTTTTCTTTCTTACAATTCATCTGAGGAAAGGGAGGGGTTTGTTTTTCAATTTTTATTCATTTGACCTGTCCAAGGCGACCACTTTTCTCTTGACAATGATGGTTGTCTTGGACAGGTTCGATTGTATTTTGTTTTAAATATTTTTTAACTATAACTCTGTGAAGAAGTGTATTTTGCCATATATTAATGCTTGAATTCCCTAACATTTCTCAGGTGATTGCAGTGGATGCCATGATGGCCAGCCTGTCACTCCTGCAGAGATCTCTCCTCCTAAATGATCTGTCCTGTCAAGTCACGTTAATTCACAACGCCCTTCACAGCTCTCGCAAGCAGATGCGAGTAGCAATTGATCCGACCAACATTGGGGGCTCTCAGGTTGTGGATATTCTTGACTTTCGAAAAGACAAGATTTCACCAGGGTAAGAGTTTTAAATTTAGTCTGCTAAGCTTCAGGAGCACTATATATCAGAGTTCATAGACTTCAGTATTTGTTGGCGCACAGCTAACATTTTTATGAGTTCGTGTTTCTAGGGGTTAATGTTAGAAAAAAAAGTACCTCTGATCAAGGATGGTAAAGTCTGTCTAGCATAGGTCACTATCGGTCTTGTAAATGACTTTACAGTGCTACTAGGGATGTAAAACTGAGGTAAAAAAAAAAAGGAAACCAAACCTAGGTGACCCATTTGAAAATTTTTTTGTAACTTCTAGATCTAGAAACTTAAAATTCATTAAATTTTTTCATACAGTTCCTTTGAATGTTGAATTACAAATTTTCATTTGTGCCTGATACTAGGTACTGATAAACTCAATTGGTGTCATGTCACTAGTCTGGGTTTTTTACCTGCAGAGAGGACAAAGACAGTTCGAACCTTTTAAACTCTATAGTTGACATAGTTTGGTTAATTTGGTTTGGTTACAAGTTTTACGTCCCCTGCAACACTGTAAGGTTTTGTTTTTTTTTAGATATGGGCTACTTTGATCTGGGCTGAGAGGGAAAAAATCCCAGCTGGAAAAAAGAATCAGATCGTCTGCGCTTGGGATTGAACTCGGGTCTTCTACATGACAGGCAAAGAGCCTAACCATTACACCACAGCGCTGATATGGTTAACATAGAAATTAATACGACAAAACAAGAAATTTCCGTTATATTTTGAGTCAACATAAGGAAATGATTCATGCTACTGCTGCTCTGGAGATCTGATTATTTCTACTTTACTGGCATCATGCGGCTGTTTGCTAAACCGGAATTGTTTGTGAATTACGGAGAAAGACAATGGTCAGTTTCATATTACAAAATTTCAGGTATATATAACTGTTATAATAACATGTGTGTTATTTTCAGTGATATTGTTGATGCAGTCTGCCTGGATGATCTTGTCCCTTTGGTACGTGGTCAAAATGTCTTCCTCAAACTTGACCTGGAAGGTGCTGAAGTGGACGTTCTACAGTGTGCCTCCAACTTTTTCTCTCAAGTCAATGTAAAGGTAATTGCATTGTATCTAAGTCTGATTTTGCTTTCTCAACCTGAACAAAACACTGTGTACATTTTGCCATGACTGTAATAGCATGCTTACCATTGAATTTATGAACTACTGTTGTCTTGTATTTCCTGTACCTTTATTTCAACATTCATATCTTTTCTTACTTCCTTATTGTTATTTAGTTTATTGTATCACACCAAAAATAAAGTGTGTCGTTTCTTATCTTTTCTTATTATGGCTCAAGTAAATATATACTTAATGATTTATATATTTTCAGGTGGTTTTGTTGGAGTGGATGTTCTTCAGGCACAATGAAGAAGCCAGTGGCAGGATCAAGTCCTTCCTCACAACCTACGGTCTGCTGCCGACCTGGGGAGTTGATCCTGACCGCATCATTGACCTCGACGCATCTCACTCCTGGCCAGACAACGTGTTTTGGATGAAATTCAGCTAGAGACCCAAACTCCATTGATGTCATGAGTGCTGTATCTACAGTGGTAGGTGTAAGGTTTGGAGCACTGCAATGAAGAAAAATGTAGAGCCATTGTGTATGCTATTCCATGTCCTCTGCGCAGAATGAGAACAGGAATGAGTCTTTACCCTTGCATTAATCCTGGCAGGTCCAGTGGTATCACGGTTGCACGAATCACTACATACACTGTTGTCACCCTCCCATTGGCATTCTCTTGGTTTCAGACAGAGGTTATCACAAGTTGGAAAAAAGACAAATTCTTTGAGGACAAGTAGGGTAAAGTGCCCCAATTCCGAACAAAATCAGTTCTTACTCTGCACGAGGGCTTACTGTTCGTAGTTCCCTTTGACAACGCACATTGGGGGCAGAGCATGCCCGTCGGCCCGAATGCATGCCACAACTGTCACTTTTTCCTTTGAATCTGATGTCCGCATGTATAGGCGCTTGGTACCTTTTTTGGCCACAGCTTTCTTTGGCCTGTGGCAAAACTGCAGACCCGTTTCGTCCATTTTGAAAATTTGACTGGGGCTGAGGTTTTCCTTTCGAATTAGGGTGTGCAAGTCCTCAAAGTACGCTGAGACCTTTTCCCGGCTCAGACCACGAAGTCGCAGGGTGCCGCAGACCTGCCACACCCTCAAGATGGAAAATAGTAATCAGACAAAAAAAATAGTAATTTCAGAAAAAAAATAGTAATACCCCAAACAACGGACATAATTAAAAAAAGAACAGGAACATAAACGTAATTCAAAACGCCAAATACGAAGAAAGACACAAACAAGTTGAAATACTTACAAAAACTATATACACTATATACATGATGAGAATGTGGATGGCTTTATTGGCTTTTAACTTTCCTCAGGAGGTCCTTAGGAAAGTCCATACTGTGGCACTCTTGACTCCTGGCCAGCATGCCACACTTCACCCTGATGAGGTCTGTCAGCAGCTCCCTAGACATGCTGGCCCTCACCTCATTCTTGTTCTTCCTCACAATACTGAACACTCTTTCAGAATCAGCATTAGAGTGGGGGAGACAGCAAAGGCCAAGCATATGGAAGAGATATTCCTGAACTTGCACTGTCCCTGGTCATCTTTGATCTGGCCCACTTGAGCCCAAGCAGAATCAATCCTTTGATCCAGATCGATTCCATCCAGAGGGTCAATCTTAAAAAGGAAGAGAAAATAGAAAGTTTTACTTGTCAGTGGACTGAAAATTTCACCAAAGAAAAAGAAATGTTAGACCAGAGGACTAAACTGTGTGTAACCTATAGTGTTGCTTCTTATTATTTTAAGCTGCTCCCCAGTACAGAACTCTGGGCAACCACCATAGCATTGGAATCCTGAAATGTGTGGGCACTTCTCCTTTCAGATAATAATGTGATTAAACATCATATGTACAGTACTTGAACCAGTGATGAAAGCTGAATAAGAAATGACAAACAAGAGAAAAATGAGAAAACTTACCTGGATCAATCTCAAAAAGAAAGAAAAAAATAGAAAGTTTTACTTACCAGTGGATTGAAAAATACACCAATGAAAAACTTTAAAAAAAAAAAAAAAGAAATGTTAGACCAGAGGACTACACTGTGTGTAACCCCTATGGTGTTGCTTCTTATAATTATTTTAAGCTGCTCCCCAGTACAGAACTCTGAGCAACCACCATAGCATTTGAATCCTGAAATTTGTGGGTACTTCTTTCAGATCATAATGTATGTAATTGAATCAGTAATGAAAGTTAAATAAGAAATGACCAACAAGAGAAAAATTAGAGAACTCACCTGGTATTTGGCAAATTCTACTTCTGCCTCTTTGACTGTCTCCTCAATTCCCAAGCACCTGAAACGATCAGTGAAATGCTTCACAGACCTGAACTTCTGCTTCTGTCTGATTTTCAAATCCAAGACCTCAGCATGCCCAAGGACATCATCATCAATAGGAAGCTTCTGAAGAATGTACCCCAATGATGCAGAATAGAAGGCCCTCACATCTGAAGAGCAAAAAAATTGTAAAACATGACAGGTAATATTGATGCAATGCTCCGGTGAGTATGTAGTGCTGAAAAAGTTTTAAAAGACATTAGCAATACAAATATTACTACTTTTCTCAAATCACAGCAATATACACTACAACAAGCATTAACATTATTATCTACTCTTTACCCTTGATTTTATCAGTGGCCAGGGATATGGTTTTGCAGAACATAGACCACCACTGACAAGTTGATGTTGCTGAAGGAGTGAAAATTAGATTTTAAAAAATCTGAAGTACTACACATCAGTTGTAAATGTACAAATTACAAAGAAACCAAGAGGCTGGGACCAGAAATGGGGATCAATACATCCATAAGTTAGATATAGTAGTGTCACCTGTATGCCTGCAGAAATACTCAGGCATAATGCTGCAACTGCACACTGCTAAGTGCTAAACAAAAGATAAAAAAATCTTATATTTGTCCCTAACACTTCCTTGAACTTAAATCATGACCACTTCCCTTAGAATGTACTATATTTGGTACATTGTATTTTATTTTAGTCATTTTTAAATTAATTGATAAAAAATTGTATCACCAACCTTAAAAAAATTCAGTCACAGCTGTGTTGCTCAACCCTGACTCGCTGCGATCCATGTCAAGGATTTCTCTCGTCTCGTCGCATTTCCAACCATCAGCTCCTCCTTGCTTTTTTTATTTGATCTGCTGCTGTGGTCCAGTCCAAATATGCTGTCAACAGCTGAGATGGCAGATGGTTTGATAAATCTTACCACAATGTCAGTGGCCACCTCCCTCAGCCTCCTTTTCATGAGGTGAATCACCGGGTCCTCTCTTTGCAGCAGCAGGTTAACCTCTGTGAAGATTGGCAAGGCATAGGACAAAAACAAATTGCAGAGTTTGGACGATGGTTTGGAAAAGAACTCGTGAATCCTTGAGATCCTGGTTGACGATGGCGCATTCCTGCTGGAGGATTTCTTGGAGTGATGCTCCGCATATTCACTGGATGAGAAGGCTTTCAGAGCATTCCACTGTTCAATGAGTCTCTGCACACCTTTGATAAGCGACAGCCATCTTGTTGGGCCGTGCTTTAGGATTTTCTTCAGCCCAGTGCCAGCATCCTCTTGAAATCCCTTCAAGCACTTCATGGGCTTTGACGAATTTTCCAAGTAGTAGAAAATGTCTACAAGCAAGTCGTCCACACTCACTCTCATCACATCATTCTCTTTCTTGGCTGCCAGATGAAGGAGGTGACATGAACACCCTTGGATTATGATGTTGGGATGCACTTCCTTAATGTGAGCAGCCACTCCATTGCTTCGCCCAATCATAACCGCAGCATTGTCACAGCTGAAAGTTATGCAGTTAAGCCATGACAGGTTCCTGGAGGCCAACTCTTTTGTCAGTGACAGGTATATATTTTCCCCTGTCGAATTTCCATCTGGGGTGGCGATGGTTAACATGTCCGTGACAACTTTAGCACCATCAACAATTGGGTATAGTTGTTCGGATCCTTTATCATTGCTGCCGTCAGTCGCCAGGGAAAATGGCTGGGAAGACACCTTGCTTTTTACATTGTGTTCCTGGTCTTTGCTTAACACAGAAATCAGCTTCCTGGCTTTTGTTCTTGCGCATGAAAACTTATCTGCTATCTTCGAATCCGGAAACATAGCTTTGAAGAGCTTTGCTGAATGGTCTGCAACTGCAATCGGCAAGTTGTGTTCAACCAAGAAAGACGCAAAGAGCATCTCTGCATTAATCACCTGCAATAAAAAAAAAAAAAAGAAGAAATGGAAGAACCATAGAATTAGGCTTACTTGAAAACAAATAAAAGTTAATATCACAAAGGGTAAGGCTATTTCTGTAACAGTCATAATGTTTCCTTTCGGATATACTATATTACCGTACTGCACACAAAAGGGGACTCTTTCAACCCGGTACCTAAACATTACCCAGGAAAGAGCGAGAGAGAAGAAATAAAATGACTATGCAAATTACGAAAACTTTAAAAACCCATTTTATTTTCTCTTCCATGTGAACCACCAACAACCAACAAATGAGGCAAAAGAACAGGAAGATAGAGTAAAGATCTAGACGAACAAATGTAACATATCAACCTCGCTGAACTGTCCCAAACACACTAAACTTGAAACTCCCTCATTGACATTACTCATTACAGAAAGAATTAGAAAATTGATATTGACTGAACAGTGAATGATCACTAGAGTATGGTGATATATCGGCATCGTATGTGTGTGTGCAGGTCTAGATCTAATCTAGGATTCTAGGCCTAAAGACTTACTAAATAGGCCTAAGTAAAATCCTAATCCCATTCCACGAATCTTTTTCAAAGCACGGGACACTAGAATGTAGATATCTGTGTTACCGTGTTTTACTTGGATTGTAAAGAAAGAATTTATTTTTAAATTAGAAACTGTTAGAATAGTCTCAATAGATGAGACCGATCTCAAGCAACCCTTTGCCTTCATCATATGTAGGATGATATCGGACCGCGGAGGAAGCGTGAACAACGAAAGATGGAGCGATTTCTACTTTTCTTAAACAATTGGAAGAATATCGTTTACAACACAAGTATTTCTAATCTAGCGATCTAGATCTAAATCTAGATTATTATTTTTTCAAATTCAAAATCGAAGTTTGCATGTAGATCTAGATCTTAGAACTGTAGATTTAGGCTAAAATCTTCTATCCATCTTTGTCGTCCCTTTGCGGGATTAGCGAATGGGGACATTGGATTCTGTCACGTGACCGATTTTTTTTCTTCGTTTGCTCCGACTCGAACAGTCAGTGGCGATCATCTTGCGCGTAAAATACGATACCTTGTGGTCAATTTTTCGTCGTAGTCCTACCACCTACAATAAATGGGCTTTTCATCGCTTTAAATAACAGAAAATGAAAGATTCATTGTAGGACCAGCCAATGATGGGTGTTTTCCCCTTAGATCTACAGCACACAGAATGCGAATAGCATCAGCATCATCGCCACATAATAATAATAGGGAATAGGAATGGATACTAGTAGAGATCTAACATTGCAAAACCAAACTTACCTTCAAATCATCCTCATTGGCACTCTTTCCAAAAAATGAAGACACAGAGGGAGTCTTAGATGCTTGCTCCCGAGTCTTGTGCTTTGGACTGCTCACATGTTTGACGATGTCATGCTGACCTCCATGTGAAATCTAAATGTCGCACTTGCAAACATCACAAAATGCGTAAAGCTCGCCAAGAAGAGACTGTTTGATGAAATTCCACCACGCAGAGTACTCTTCCCGAAATTTCTGTGATGTTATCTTCGCTTCCTTCTTTGGGGGCTCATCCATTATGATTTTGGAAGAAACTAAGGCTCACAACACTTGCTTGCTCGTTCACAGAGGTGGATCTAGCTTATTCTTCTCTTAGTTAGCGTACCGAAGTGAAAGAACGCGGGCCCAGTCGAGTCAGGCTGGTATTGACTAAACTAAAACGAAGCCGAAGATCGATAAACTGGCCAAAGGTAGTCGGATACTACTCCATCAAGTCAAATTGAGATCTGAGTGCAGGAAAAAGTAATCGATGCCATAAGTCGTGTATTCGACCGTGACTAGATCGAGACAAGAGACGAAGACAGCGCGCAAGTATCGCTGCTTAAAAATTGCGACCGGCGAAACGGAAAAAAAAGCCAGATCGGAAAGTGCGCGAAACAAACGCAAGAAAAAGCGGAATTTTGTACAGCGAAGCGTAAAATTGTAATGGCGGCCAGTTTCTGAGAAAAAGCGTAATGATTACGCCTAATTCGTAATGAACGGCAGGTCTGGTGCCGCAACTTTCAGGGGTTCGAATGGCCAATGAGGGATACCTCTTTTTCAGACACCCCCAGTACTTGGGGCCAGGGATCCCGTTCTTAAATTGTGTCTTAATCTTTAACTGGCTTACCACCCTCCCGATTTTCCTAAGGATCATGTCCTTGGTCATGGGGGAGCCTGCCTCTGCTGACTTGAACACCTGATTTATTATTTCTTCCTCCGCAGCCTTTGGAAGGCTGCATTTTCTCCCTGGGCTCATGTCATCTTGGTAGATTCCTGTGACATGGTTTGATATTGTTGTTACAGGAACTCCATATCTGCAAGATGCCTCACATACTGTGAGCCTGAAAGCTGGGATCTTCCTGATTTCTATGCACTTTTAATTTGTCAATTATCTCATCTAGAAGGCAATGTTGTTGTCACTGCACGCCTTTGATATTTGGTTGCTGAAGTGAGAGCTGAGGTTGTCCCCGATCAGCATCGTCTTCCTTGGGAGACCACTGCATGGCTCCGACCCCCGTCCTATCGGAGATGGAAGTAAAATTCGGAGGTCCCGCCTCGTAAATGACCTTACAGAGTTGCATGGGGCATTAAACCAAAACCAAACCAAACCACTGCAATATGGGAACGCCACAGTCTGGAACCAATCCCAGAAGTAGACTTGGTCAAACCACCTGTTGAAGCGAATGCCCCAGGGACCACCCTGCCTCCAGGTGTTCCACATGTGCTCACTCTTGTAGACGACGTGCAGAGGGAGTACATGTTCCGATGCAGTCCCTGCGAGCATGATGCTTGTGGAGGACTTGGTGCTGTTTAAGATTCTCTCTGGATATCTTGCACCGCGCTTGAAAATCATGCGCTTTCGCCCAAGGTCGTCCGTCAGGTTAGTCTCATCATAATGATGATATTCTCCGGCGGAACTCCATCGAGGGTCTCCGAAAGTTCCTCAATATGTGTGGGCGACCAGGAAAACCCCCAACATTGACCCCCTGAACACTTTTCTGTTTTTTGCCTTTTCTATTTCTGCAATCAATTCTGTGTCTTTTGCTTTTTATTTGAAGTGATTATCTTGATTGGATCAAAAGTTATAGCCGTTTTTGTACGCATGGGTATGGAGAAGTCACTTTTGAGAAAACGGCTCTCAAAGTTTGAGCAAGCGTATTTTGGGGTTGTGTGTGTT
>JAUKPP010186041.1:3015-14315 GCA_032273245.1 Phyllaplysia taylori
GTCCAGATTTACATACCCGCCACGAGCGTCCCCTCCCTTCCCCCCCCCCTCCTCCACCACCCCCTGAAATGTCCAGATCTACATACCTGCCAAGAGATGCGGCTGGTAATGGTCAATTCATTCCTCAGCCAGCGGTCCACATTATCCGCATGCCTCACTTGGGAAATCGTTCCCCGGCCTAACCTCAGGTTGACGGTCAGAGTACCCATGTGTTGACCATACATGTGATACCAGTACGAGACACACTGACCGCTGGTTGGAGGTCGAGAAGCACCGGTCAGTGTGAAGGCGCGGTGCTGGTTGGTAGATGAGGAAGCTTCCGTGTACATATAGTGCCCTGAATGGAACAAACATAGAACAACCTGAGAGCAAGTTTCCAGAGGGCACGTGCAGAGCAAATTTTGTAGTGTAGAACAGGAATGTGTGTAACAACTTGTCTGGTAAAAAAACCACAGGGCACATACAATATCAAAAGCCACAAGTCAATAAATGTGCAAATAAGTATTTGCAGTTAAACAAACAAACACCTTCCACATAGTCAAAGTCATTTATTATAGATGCGATTCTTTACCATCCCCAAATTGGAAAAGGTTCATTTACTTACACATTTAAGTGTTTCAGTATTGCACTATATATTATTTCTAGGATCAGCAAGAAATGATCTTTGAAAATTGTTGAAAAGAAACTGTAGGTATCAAAAACTAGTGGTGGGCAAGAATCGCATATCGAATCGATTGTCATGATTTTCTCCCTGGGAATCGATTTTCGGTTCTGGTGAGTGAATCGGCCTCCATCCCAATTCTGGCATCGATTCCCGATTCTAGCGTGTTGGGGCAAAAACCATTGTCGGCAAAAAAATTACAGAACAGTCAGTAAAATACAGATAAATCCGTTCCCTTGTTTTAAAGAGCACGTGATTTCATTGAGTCACTACATATTTATTATCAAATATAACATCGTAGGCTGCTCTTGCTTGATCATGTAAGCGGACAACTGGGCTACTGACCACTCCTTGTGCCGTAAGTATGGTCATTCTTTGGTCCGGTGCCTGAACTTCCAGTTGAGCCCTGCGTCCGTCGCCAGACGTTGCCACTTGTTGTGTAACCGCAGAGGCCACTTTCGAAATTGCAGCGATCAGCAGAAGCATCGTTAGCTGGAGGAAATAAAGTTGTCAGAGGTTAGTTGTATATATAGAAGCTCCGGCTTCTCTGTTTTTGCCTCTTGTGGTAATCTAATCTTTTCCTTTGAGGGTTATTCCATCTGTTTTGCTTGTTCTGCTGAGGTGTTTCTCAAAAAGCTTACATTTCAAGGAACCAGCAGAATTTATAATAGTTACCTAAAAAAAGAAATCCTGGCCTCCATCTGAGGTAAACTGAGAGCAGGCTTTAGAGGTGGCCGAGGTGGTAGTGGTGGCGGTGGTGGTGATGTGGTGGTGGTGATGTGGTGGTGGTGGTGTGGTGGTGGTGGCGGTGGTGGTGTGGTGGTGGTGACGGTGGAGAGGGAGATGAAAGAGAAAAGATGTTTTTGTTTATTTCTATTCAGAGCACAAAACAAAAGGCAAATTTAAAGACACCAGATGAGAAATGTATTCCAAAGATGTAGCTTGGATGTATTGAGTTGGGTCAAATTAATGGCTTGAAAAAACTATAATGACTTCTTAACTAATGAACTCTTAGCACGGAAAATAATCAAATAAATTAATGTGTGAAACCATTTGTACTTTGTCACTGAAAATTTCTACATATCACAGGCTGTTTTAGACATGAAAACCTGGTGTGTCAAGACGTGTAGATCCCGTGATATATGGCACTTACCGCATGCACCAGTGACCAGTCTGATGTCATCGATGCCAATGTCACCTTGAGAGCTTACGCCACGGACACCTTCAAACAAAATGTAGTAATCACTCGGGTGCTGGAGAACAGAAAAAAACACGGTACGTTTGGGTTTTTGTACAACATACGGAACAATTGAGTTTTTTGCACATTTTTTCAAAAAATAAATAAAAATATATTTCTGCATTGTTTCTGTTTTCTAAACATGCAAAATAATGTTTACATTTATTCAGAACCTATCAAGTAAAATTTCTGCATTGTTTCCTAAACCCAGCTCCGTTCAGGAAGCAAAAATCCAAGTCTGATGTGAGGGATGCTGAAGAAGAAGGAGGAGGAGGAGGAGGAGGAGGAGGAGGAGGAGGAGGAGAAGGAGGCGGAGGAGGAGGAGGAGAAGGAGGCGGAGGAGGAGGAGGAGAAGGAGGCGGAGGAGGAGGAGGAGGGGGGAGGAGGGGGAAGGAGGAGGGGGAGGAGGAGGAGGAGGAGGAGGAGAAGGAAGAAGAAAGAAGAAGAAGAAAAAAAATAAGTTGACTTGATTCATCCCCGTAATGAAATTCATTTTACATTGATGGTAGTATACAAACACATTCATAGTCATAAGGCAATAATACATAGTTACAAATATGAACACACATTATGCATACACACACATCATTGCCGGTTGTCACGGTGCAGTGCCCAAGAATAGTATAGTAATAATAATCAATATTAGAATTGTAACAAATTATTCTTAAAAAGCAGGACAATCTATTACAATATAAATATCATAACTGTTAGACCATATTGGAAGCACCATTAAGACATGTGAAATAATAATACTCCCACTCTATTTCCTACACATTTGAAAAAATATTTCCAGTGTTTCAAAAACATGTGAAATAATATTCCCCCACTGTTTCCTAAACACACATCCACTCACTCCGAGATCAATGGTGCCTTCCAGCCAATCAGAGCTTTGCGATCCTTGGCGTGTCCACATCAAATTTTGCTGTTGGCCGTCAGCCAGCTGGTAAATGTTCAAGCGGTTGACACCAAGACCGTACATGTGGTACCAGAAGATCAGGCACATAACGGACGAGCTGATGGGGGAGAAATTTGGACGTTTCAAGGCAGGAAGTACACAATTATAAAATATGTCATGTGATTTTCAAATAAGGAATCATGCAATCATAAAATATGGCCAGTGATCCTCAAATAAGGAATTATACAATCATGAAATATGGCCAGTGATCCTCAAATAATAAATTATACAATCATAAAATATGTCCAATGATCCTCAAATAAGGAATCAAAGAATATGTCGTGTGATCCTCACATAAGCAATTATACACTCATAACATATGTCCAGAGATCCTAAGATATAATGGAACTATACTATCTGCATCACAACAGAAAACGGAATTACTTGATAAAGAAAACCCGGCCCCCATGTACTTTGAACTCCTTTCCTCTGTGTGATAGGTGAAGAGCCTAACTATTACACCACAGATGCCAGTCCTGTGTGTGTGAATGAGAAATTAATGTACTGAGATCTCTATGTTTAATGTGAACTGGCAGCCTTGTTTTTTAGCTGTTTCCTAATAAACAATAATTCCAACCAAAATTCGAAGGGCTGATTTTTCAAACTAATTTTTTTAACAAATATTTTAAGAAATTGTATTGAAGAACATGAAAGAAACTGTAAGTCACAAGCAAAATATTCAAAAATAATTTTTAAAATTTGACCAAAGTCATAATCTTAAAAATGTTAGAACTAGTACATGAAGAGCTTTCCTGTTTGCGTCGCTTATACAGGATACGGTTCCTGCCAAGAAGGCCCCACTAAATTCAAGGAAATTTCAAGGGGGTTTCAAGGAGAAATTTTAAAAATTCAAGGAGGTTTGGTCCGAAAATACCCAGCCGCTGTGCGAACTCGCACCCCAAAAGCCGATTTCCAATAAAGCTACACTTGTCCAAAAGTAATCGTAGTTTCGATTTTCTGACAAAAAATTTTGCTCATGTCCTATCCAGGAAAATTCAGTTGATAAGATTTTTCTTCGAATGCAAATTCAAATAGTTTTCAAGGCCAACCCTGGCTGATGGAAACCCAACTCACCCTGTGACCTTTGGACTTCGGATTACGGCCGTGTCGTTGGCTTTTTGTGGGTAGGAAGACTCCAGGTAAATGTAATGGCCGGAGGCTGTGGATAAAATACAAGAAAGATCTTATTAATATAAAAAAGTGAATAATTTCTGACAAAAACTTGCTGTTGTGAAGTTCCTTACTATGTTGGATGAGTGAGGTCAATGGGTGCAATTGGTTGTGATGTGAAGACTGGTCAACGCATAACATGAACCTGTTCTATGACGTGACAACCTACTTGTTCTTAGCGTGTGATCAGCGGCCGGTCCAGTGTTGAAGCCGGAGGTTCCAGATGTGTAGGTCCAGTCAAAGTCATCCGTCCTCTGCTGTGTCCATTGGCACAGTGCGCTCGACTCAAAGTCGCAGTCCACATTGGACTTGGGACCTGTCAAGGAACACATCGTCAGAGCAAGCGGTCAGCACTCATGGCATCATGACATCATAAAGCTCCCCTGTTTAACACTTTGTAGTCACTCTGCACATATATGCGCCAAGCTAAATTCACCCAGCAAATCACTCGGATAGGTGCCAGGCCTGAGAAGCCTCATCGCGTCACGGCTGGCTGCGCATGACTGATGGGTTCTTTGTCCTTCTGCCTGTATGACTACAAAATGTTCATTAATATCACCGCCCTGTCCTGCCACTGTGTTATGAGGTCACGATATTTTGAGTATGCCCTTTATTCTATATGTATTTTAGTGCCAATAATGTACTTATGCTGTACACGCATGTAAGTCTTAGTAAGTGTGTTTCCCTGTGTGTTTGTTTGTTTGTGTATATGTGTATGTGTGTGTGCGTGCATGTGTGACCCAAACCTTCATTCTGGCCCAGTAACATCTGGCGAGATAGTTATAAATTATTTATTTATAGAGGCACCTTTTTCTTTGACTGTTATAGCCTTACTACATCCGGCTCTAGGCTATTTTCTTTAACAGTTGAAAGAGCAAATTCCCACCATTCACATTGTTAATAAATACACGACATAGTTGAGTTCTCACCCGAGTAAGGAGTTGGAGTGGCTGGCCTTTGGGTTGTCATGGCCCCGCTCACCCCAGTCCCAGACGGATATGCTGAGGACGAAATAGATGAGATTAAATGAAATGTTTGTTTGTTTGTTTCAGGGATGCCCCATGGCCAAGAAAAAAAAACCTGAACTTTCTGCGGTCGGCTTTAGTACCCGCAACAAATTGATGAAAATAGGTAAGAAAGTACAAAACACAACGAAGTGTTCTTGTGTAAAAGCTAAAAACAAGAGGCCCCGGAAAATCCCTAAAAAACGGATTTCCGGTTTTAACCGCAAAAAGGGCATCCCTGTTGTTTGGCTAGGGTTTTAGGGCTCTATCGATTCTATAAGGTCATTTTGGCGCCTAGAACCATTCACAATTCAGGGCCCAGAACCATTCAAAAGTGAATGATATGTGCCAGACTGACACAACTAATATTTTAGATATTTTACAACAAAATAGCATGAAAGGCTCAGTATAAAATAAATTAATAGCTCAGTATAGAGTCATTTAATAGCCCTGTATAGAATCATTTAATAACTCAGTATAGAATCATTTAATAGCCCTGTATGGAATCATTTAATGACCCAGTATAGAATTATTTAATAGCCCTGTATAGAATCATTTAATAACTCAGTATAGAATCATTTAAAACCCCATATGGAATCATTTCATGACTCAGTATAGAATCATTTAATAGCCCTGTATGGAATCATTTATTGACCAAGTATAGAATCATTTAATAGCCCTGTATGGAATCATTTAATAACTCAGTATAGAATCACTTAATATCCCTGTATAGAATCATTTAATAACTCAGTATAGAATCATTTAATAGCCCTGTATGGAATCATTTAATGACCCAGTATAGAATTATTTAATAGCCCTGTATAGAATCATTTAATAACTCAGTATAGAATCATTTAAAACCCCATATGGAATCATTTCATGACTCAGTATAGAATCATTTAATAGCCCTGTATGGAATCATTTAATGACCAAGTATAGAATCATTTAATAGCCCTGTATGGAATCATTTAATAACTCAGTATAGAATCATTTAATAACTCAGTAAAGAGTAGACTAACACTCGAGGGATTCCACCACAAAATTCAATGTACAGAACAGGCTATGTTATAAAATAATTAAATTTAATGATAAAATAAAAGGATACGCAGGACCAAGACAAGAGTGATTATGATGAACATTCGAAACATTTAAAAACACAAGAAAATAACATAGTGAAGGATAAGGAGTCAAGGTTTGATAAACTGACCACAGACTATTGAGAGCCTGAAGGTGTATTTTTTGCCAACAAGTTTTCCCAACAGCAATAATGGATTGCATTTATATAGCGCATATTCCAATACTGGCTGTATGCGTTTTACAATCATTATTACCCCGGCAGACCAAAGTCACTAAGAAACCATCTCAACTTCCTGGGAAACATACAGTGCAATCAGCCATTTTGCAAGCGCTAAAACACAAACATACTAACAAGATCTTTCACTGTCTACACGTGGGTGGAGTGAGGAAAATTCTTGTAAAGTGCCTTTCCCAAGGAACAACGTTGGGCCCGAGCTGGTATTCGAACCCGCAACCTTCCAATTACGAGTCCGGCAGCCTAACCACTAGACTACCGACACCTCACCTGTACAAAAGCCTTCAGTCACTGTGAAGTCATCCAATATCAGGTATCCAGCGTCGGGCTGAATGTTTGCTTCAAAGACCAGCTTAAAGGGCGACCCACTTGAAATGTAGACCTGTCCACGGCGAAAGCCTGAAGGCCAATTAAATTGCCCTTGCCTCCAGATTGGCGGAAATCCCTGCAAGAGAATAGCCAAAGCATAATAATAGGGTGACATACCAGAACACTATTAAAAACACTAGAAATAATCTATAGGGTCATTTCGGCACACAGAACCATTTCAAAGTATATTTTGGTAGGGATTAATTTTGAATTTTATCAGAGTGGGTGCCTAATAGGCCTACTCTTTTCGATTTTCAACCACCGAGGGATCTTAAACGTGCGCAATGTACACACAGGGCCTCTAAGGTTTTCCGTCCTCAGACGCGAAGACTAGGTGTTTGATCTTACCTATCCTAAGATTAGAGGTGTGGTTGAGGGGGAAGGAGTGGACAAGGAAGAAGAGAGGAGAAGCAAGGCAGGCGACAAGAGTAGCAAGGAGTAGGAGGAGACAAGAGTGATCATACTTACAAGGGATGCATGGATTATTTTGCGCGCTTATACAATAATAATATACACCGTTACTTTGCTTCCTAAGAAAAAATGCTTTTTTTAAATTTACAATTACGAGGGATTTGGTGAATGCATCATGTATAAACCTTTAGGTGTTTGGTTAGTCTAAAAAGATTAAGAACCACTGGCCTCGAGGTTGATTAGGATTTGGCGCTGTATAAATGACCTTTAGTATTACTGCTATCATCATTATTGTAATAGTAAGATCAAGCATGATATACTAGAACATTAACACAATATTTTCCCCCTTTATTTTCTCTGATAAAACCAAATTGATCTCAAAATTCCATAAAGTTTCAGCTTTGATATCGCTGTTTATAAGTTTGCTTTCACCAGCTTTAAGCTAGCCCTGATTTATGAGCGCTTAGAGCGTTTTTAGGGTATTATAATTATAATCATTATTATTAGCACTCACGTTATTGATAGAGATTGTTAACGAGCGGAAGAACTGCGACGACCTGGAATAATAAAAGTGGAAGCAGATGCCACTGGCACTGGTTGGGTTCAATTCCTCCGAAATGAGTTGAACTTTCATTCCATCTACGCCGTTAGAGAAGGCGTTGTTGCCCAAAATCATGTAGGATCCTGCACAAGGAAATAAGAGCGTGATTCATACGCAGGCAACATAGCATTGTGAAAGGCAATGTCCACATATTACTATGAGATGGTGAAAAACCAACGATAATGGCGAAATATCTTATAACATGCTAGCTGGTTAGCTTCAAGTTAGTAATTCATAGAGGCGTCAGCTGTTTTAGCATTTTTATAGCATGCATACACGTAAAAACAACACATCAAATGCTCTTCCTTAAATCTCAACATTGCTAGGAAGAATAAAATCATATTCATGTAGCATAAAGCACACCAGTGACGTACTACAAGACGTGCACCAGTGCTGGTACTCATAATCCACATAGTAAAGCCGGAGAGAACTAAGCCGAGAGGGGAAACTTACCTCCCCTTATGATGACTTATAAGCTGTTGAATTGCTTAGGGTGGACCCAAGAGTGGTTCAGATATCTGGATTTTCGGATTCATATCGGAAATTGGTACCCCTGACATAGTTCACTCTCTCAATAAGACTTATGAGTGTAAACCAAGATTTCCTTATTGCAAAGCCTTACTGCACCATATTTGGGGTTTATAGATAGAGATTTGATGCATTGCAGATAGAGCTTTGATGCTGTAATCAACAATGAAGCAAAATGTTCTTAAGGCCAGTACAAAAGGAAATATTGCTTCACTGCATGTAATGTGAAAACTACACAAAAAGAACTTCATTATGAACACCAGCCCAGGACCTACCGTTGGAAGTGTATGTGGTGTGATCATATCTGAGAGCCGAGGTGTACATCCTAGTAGTAGCCTTGGCTAAGATAAATCTCCTCGACGTTCCATTCTGTATGGAGATTGGAGTGGTCCAGCCACACTTCCCAGACTCAAAGCTGCATTCTCCTGGACAAAACAAACACACAAATGTGAGCACACAATTATTCCAAACAGATACTAGGATTGGGATGGTTTGGTTTGGTTACCAGTTTAACGTCCCCTGCAACACTGTAAGGTCATTTAAGAGACGGACTACTTCAACCTTTTCTGTCAGGGCCAACCCGGACTGAGAGGGAAAAAATCCCAGGAAAAAAAACCCAGATCGTCCGCGACTGGAGATCGAACTCGGGTCTTCCGCATGATAGACGAAGAGCCTAACCATTACACCACAGCGCCGGTGGGATGGTTTGGTTTGGTTATCAGTTTTACATCCCCTGCAACTGTAAGGTCATTTAAGAGACGGACTACTTCAACCCTTTCTGTCAGGGCCAACCCGGGCTGAGAGGGAAAAAATCCCAGCAGAAAAAAACCACAGAACGTCCATGACCGGGATCGAACTCGGGTTTCCCGCAGGATAGGTGAAGAGCCTAACCATTATACCACAGCGCTGGTGACTGGGATGGACAAACCAAGTCAATACTTAGACGTCACTATAAGCTCTACACCGTTGTCTATCATATTTGCAGTAGTTTTCAAAATCACGTCCTGACGGAGGAAGCTAAGAGCTGAAAATTGTTCACTTATTGCATTTTTGCTGCTATGGGGTCGAGCATTTAGTCGAGTCTAAATGAAAACTTGCTTTGTGCATCTAAGTCCGGGTTTATTGGTTGGTTTCAGTTCCAGGGGGAACAGGTAGACAACTATGAACAACAACAGCTATAGGCAAATATAGACAGAAACGTTTGGTTTCGTTTTGGTTTAACGCCAATGCAACACTAAGATCATTTACAAAATGGAACCTCCTAAGTTTAGGTTCATCTCCAATACGACAGGAGGGTCAGAGCCATGAGAACTCCGAAAAAATTTCGATGAACTTCTCCGCATTTTAACCCGGGACCTCCTCGTCTGTAGGGGGGGGGGGCACTACCGCTTGGCCACTGACGACCCACAGGAACAATTTATTGATATATTATAGTCTGGACAACACCAAATGGACAACTTCTCGACTTCATTACACCAAATTTAATAGGCGAATTGCTTTGATTTTTTGCTCATTAAACTCAACATTGAGAGCTTTCTAAAACAAGTACAGTACCATACTAAAATCATAACATGACAGTAGTCAATCTAAATATACACACTGTCACCCACTAGCTGCTGGACTGACAACAACTCTTGAAGCACACGGAGTCAGTTCAAAAGAAGAAAATAGTCTTTTAAAAGGGAAAAGAAAAAACAAGAAAAAAATCTAACACTAAACTAGGGTTCTTGTTCTAATCACAGAGCTCCTGATCAGACTAATTATTTACTAATGTTTATATAGACAGCAACTCTTTATATTTGTTGTACATGCACGAAAATCAAGATTTCTTAGGTATTTTGGAATACATCAGCCCATGCAAAAAAAATCAGAGCCATTTGCCACATTCGGTTTAATGAGGTAGAGAAGTTGTCTATTTGGTGTTGCCCAGACTGTAGAAGGATTAGATTGTGAATAGGTAAACAGCTATGAACAAATTTAGACAGATATGGACAAATAAAGACAACAATAGACTGCTGTAGGCAGAAACATTTTGTTGAATTGCTGGTGGTGGATTTCAGTCACAGTTGTGAATAGGTAAACAGCTATGAACAAATTTAGACAGCTATGAACAAATATAGACAACAATAGACAGCTATATGCAGAAACATTTTGTTGAATTGCTGGTGGTGGATTTCAGTCACAGTTGTGAATAGGTAAACAGCTATGAACAAACTTAGACAGCTATGAACAAATATAAACAACAATAAGACTGCTATAGACAGAAACATTTTGTTGAATTGTTGCTGGTGGATTTCAGTCACAGTTGTGAATAGGTTAACAGCTATGGACAAATTTAGACAGCTATGGACAAATATAGGCAACAATAGCCAGCAATAAGCAGAAATATTTTGTTGAATTTGTGGTGGATTTCAGTAACAGTTGTGAATAGGTTAACAGCTCTGGACAAATTTAGACAGCTATGGACAAATATAAACAACAATAAGACTGCTATAGGCAGAAACATTTTGTTGAATTGTTGCTGGTGGATTTCAGTCACAGTTGTGAATAGGTAAACATCTATGGACAAATTTAGACAGCTATGGACAAATACAGACAACAATAGACACCTACAGGCAGAAATATCTTTTTTAATTGTTCTTGGGTTTCAGTTCCAAGAGGGAACAGGTCAACAGCTATTGCCTCCATGTCATGAATTTCCTATGTCAGTTGACATACCTGGCAGTGGGCAGTTGGAGGCCAGTGTGATGTCATCAATAGCCATGTCGCTCCTGTAACCGGAGCCCGTTTTTCCCACAAAGACCAGCTGTCGGTTGGACAACGTGTAGGGAGAAGAGGAAGAAAACATAGCACATAAGATGAAACAAGCTTAGATTCCATCAAAAACAACTTATTATTGTGCGTTTATTGTATCAGAGTTGCCTACTTTCAAAATGAATTTTTAGTGAGATTTTATAAAATTTTTAGTGAGATTTTCCTTTTTTTTAGTGAGACATTACATGTTGCAGAAAGAACAACTGATGCTCATGTTTCGACGAAATAGAAATATAAA
>JAUKPP010186485.1:0-12934 GCA_032273245.1 Phyllaplysia taylori
TAATTTAAAAAGGCAAATTACCTTGCTTTACTAGGTTTTACCCCCCCCCCCCCCCCCATACACACTAATACTGTGCCAAACTGCAAACTCCTACAAAAACAGAAAAATCATATCTCTTCAATGACATCCAAGACAAGCTCAGAGCCCCCCCACTTCAAACTCACCACAGATTCAGAGATAGCCCTTTACGTTTGGTTACCAGTTTTACGTCCTCTGCAACACTGTAAGGTCATTTATTAAGAGACGGGCTACTTCGACCCTGCCTGTCAGGGCCGACCAATGTCAGCATTATAGATAACATACAACCCCAAAAATATGGCTTAGGTGTAAACACAAAATTTTATCTAAACGAATAATGAACGAATTGTATTTTAACCAAACCCATGTACTAAGGCAAAGAAATAGAGAAGTAAAAAGCTGTCACTTGGAACATGCACAGGGTCCTGTCGTCCCCTAAGCTGAATACAAATAGTAGACAGGCAATGTCCGAAAATTATTTTAAAAATTACAATTCTACAGGCCCTACATGCAGGGAAAAATGGCAACCATACTAAAGTTAAAAACATAAATGACACAAATAAACGTAATGAATACAAAAAAAATGACAACACAAAAATTGGAGCACTCGATGATCCAACGTAGAGTTGTAGCAAAATATGGTTAAATGCAAGACAATGAGTTGCAAAAATATCTTCCCAAGTCACAAAATATATAAATCAAATATCACAGGAACAGGACATGGTAATGAAAATTACAGTAATGACAAAGAAAACCACCAAAATTCAGGCAGACTGCCTCGTGTACATATGATATCAAACCTCCTCCCCTCCTTTCTCTCTATATTTTCCTCATACACACATTTTCATCCACTAATGCATTTTGTACCAAAGATGTAACTTTTCAAAATTCATATATTGCACATATATATTCTCTGTTCATGAACCATCAATATTCACAACACACCGGCCACAATCACTGTAATGCAGAATCTTTCAGTGTTTGAGCAAAAATACAATACCATGCTGGAGGCCATATACAGAGAATATTTCCCATGAGGTGTTTTTTACACCCTAGCACATCCCTGTATTTATCATCTACTTTTTTATGTACCTCATGCTGAAGCTCAGAGTAAAAGATAAATGGTAGAAGGGAAATAACTGGCTTGTCAGAAAAATAATCATGAGATTCCCAAAATCAACTTGCAATTCCTTGAAGACGTGTGTTGTCTCACAGAAAAAATGATATTTTAAAAAAAAGTTCCTCGCTTTGTAGGTGAAACACAGAGAGTCACAAGAAATCAGCTTTTCCATTGGTTTCTTTATGAACAATGATACTAATGGTGAAAAAAAAGGACAATCCAGAAAGCAGATAATTTATCTGCCCTTTCTTTTTTACTTGACTATGCTCTCTAGTTCTACACCTATGTGTCTGTCTTATTCAAGATACAAATTTGACAAAGCCAAGGAGGTTTTTTTTTAGAATAAAGAATCATGCAATGAGATAAAAAGTAGAATATTTACACATTATCTGCTATAGAAATATACTATTTTGGTTCAGAGCTTGACAATGATTTTAGTAAGAGATACAAATGTCTGTCGAATGTATTTGATTTTTCTCGGTACAAAGTAAAGTTTACTTGTGTACTGGATAAGGACTACTCTGAAAACTTACCTAACGTAATTACTGAAAACAGTATTCACAAGACAGTGCAGCTGAACATCATGAATTGATATTCAGCAAAATTCTACTCTATCCATCAGTCGATGGAAAAGATCAGCTATGAGAATACATTACAAAGGTTGCTATGATATATTCAAACTTGCCACTATTGCGAAGATATTCTCAGACATGACCTAAACTGCTACAACTTAAGTTTCTACTAAACAAGCTGGATAAACATTTGAGAAATTAAAGTTTTGTCAAATTACCCACATGACAGAACAAAAGAGCAGACTGTAAACTAGGCGTGTGTGTTTTCCTCAGCACAGAGGAATCCTCAACAGAGGCCAAAGGCGTAGCACAAATATCCTAGTCATATTTTGTTGCAAGACAGGAGATTTGAAACTTGTCAGGCACCTTACATACAACGATATTCTTCTTCCATCAAGCTGTATGAGGCCTGCTACTGCCAGGATATACATGCATATCAAGGCTGATCACAACAGTAAAAACAAACAATAAAAATAATCCTGAGAAAAATTATTTATATCCAATGAGAATCAGATCAACATATTATATTCCAGCAGAAAAAATCATGACAAAATATCATAGCCACAGTGTGCCTTGAGAAGACATATTCAGTAAGCAAGTTTTGACAAAAATATGGAATGAAGGAATGAAGGAAAAATGAAAATATCAAGGAAGTTCCAATCTTTAAACCAAGGTTTTGTGTTGCAGAGCTTTGATGCTGATTTTCAAATCATTTCGCCGACTGCTTAGCAAAAAGGTGAATACCCTACTACAGTCCATATACTATTCGCCCTCATGCAAAACAAGCAACGTTCTACCACATCAGCAGAATGTGTGATTCACTGAAATACAAGCCCTTTTGACAACGGTCAATATCAGCTTGGTGAGAGGTGAACATTGAAAAGCCTCTACTTTGAGAGCTACAAGTGTCCGGATCATACTGAACATTGGCGCCTTCCCCTAGTATGACCTTGTCTACCCCACACTCAGTAGGATGTGAGTAACTTAGAGCTTTGTTTGTTTGTCTTGTCGTAGACATCAATCTCAAAGTCATTGTCATCTGTGTCAGAGTCCGACCCGACAGAGTAGAAATTGCCCCCCGTGGTGTTCCGATCCATCTCACGCCACCTACGCCCAGACTTTGCTCGGCGACGCCGCAGACAGGAGCGCAGTGTGACGAGTCCCAGAACCAGAAGCAGCACGCCGGTCAAGACCCCCAGACCAATCCACAGAGAGTACTTGGACCAGCCTTCTCCTCCAACTCCTTCCCCGTCCACCGTGCTACCACTTATGAAGTCGTATGTGCCAGGCTTTCCTCCCATGGCGATGATGGTCTGGTTGATCTGATGACTCACGTTGTGCGGCAGGTTAGCCAGACTGAAGTTACCGTGTGTTGACTGCACAAGCCAAATGCTGTCTAACACTGCACCGCTATCCCCAGCACAGAGTTCCCACTGCAGGTGGCTTCCGTTGGCGATCGTGAGCCGACCAAATGCATGACCACCTGCTTCTGGTAAATGCAGGGCGGACCATTCAGCTGTAGGTGAAGGAGGGAAGGGAGAAAAAGCTGAGGTGGGTGAGGGAATGGTGAAAATTACCTCTTACAATGAATTCATAAGTCATAAAACTCTTCACAACATACCTGCCTGAACCAATTGTCTCCTTGGTGAACAAAATAAATAATTAAAACTATAATAGTTAATCAGCATTAACTTGTGAGCCTCATTCAATGGCCTATTACAAATTTTACATTTATAAAATATTAGTATCTGTGATTTGCAAAGCAAACAACCTAATACGTACCACATTATATATTGCAAGACCATGAAAGGGGGCGATCAAGTTTTCAGTATGTTTCCCACTGTTGGTGTTGGGCAATTTTTTTGTGACCATTTTTTTTTACCTCCCACTACCTTCCATATACAATATGGTTTTACTGTAGCGCACTTAAAACATATGAAAAAAAAGAAATGTAATTTTCAAAGCCACAGAATTTTAATGTTCATTTTCTCACTTATCACTTTTGATAGCATGAGACCCGACTGTTAAAATCACAAATGTTTCAACTTTTACTTATACGGGCTGATATTCTTTTACCAATTGCAAAAAAAGAAGACAGGCTTCAATTTATGATAGCTTAGGTCAGTATGCCAAAAATTGATGAACGCAAGAATTCAAGAATTTATTACATCATGACATGTTTGCATAAAAAAGTCCTTCTAGTTACACTTTTTAAATATAGCGATACAAATTCAACAGTCCACTTTCAAAGAATCTATCCAGTCCTCACCTGTGCTGTTTTTGTCTTGACCTCCCGACATGTCCTCAGCAGTGGACCCTAATAAGATCTCCACTGGGGCTCGTGGTTGCCAATATGAACGGTCCACCAGCACGCCTTTATACTGAGGCCATCCTCGCTCGTAGCCAGGGAACCGTGACTCCACCACCAGATCCACAGCAAAGTGATAAAACATGTCCTCAAGCCTGGGAGAGATCAATACCAATAGAGATCTCAGATATTATGACACCCAGTTTCTCAACTTAAATCTTGCCTTTAAACATCTTGTGATTGATAATATTGTTAAAAACATAATAAGATGTTGTCGAATACCTTTGCATGTAAAGTTTAAAGGAAATCAAGGTTATTAATAATTAAGGACAGTTAAAAAGAAATTATGCTAATAGCTGTATCGTAAGTCAACTACCACTAAATATTTTCAGGTCTGATAAGATTTGGTTACCAGTTTTACGTTCCCTGCAACACTGTAAGGTCATTTAAGAGACGGGCTACTTTGACCCTGCCTGTCAGGGCCAACCCAGACTGAGAGGGAAAAAATCCCAGCAGAAAAAAACCCAGATGGTCCGCGATCTGGGATCAATCTACGGTCTCCCCGCATGCAAGGCGAAGAGCCTAACCATTACACCACAGCGCTGGTCATGTCTGATAGATTATGATTAAAAAAGTGCAAAATGTATTTCAATCTGTATAGAAACCAGATGAAAAAATTGGGGTGTCTTACGCATGGCGAACTTTTGAAGTATTCATGGCACAGTCATCACTTGCTGGGTTTCCAAAGGAGCAATACATCGGGTGAGAACCAAGTGCAATGACCCATGGAGTCTCGTTCCTGTGCTTATTGACCTCAGTAAGGTCACGAACAAGCCAATCACGCTGAGCTGTGGCCGTTTTAGTGTCCTCAGCAAACATCAGGTCAGTGGAGTAGCTGCAACAGACAAATTTTAGGAAATTGAATCAAGGGATAAAAAATACATGAGGCCTTTACCTACCAAAGTCCTTTCAACAGTTTACAAGTACTATGGGGGATGATAAAAAAGTTTTTCCCTGACCATGAAGGAATCACCAGAGACTTGAAATTTTCACAGCAACATCATATTTTTTTTATTGTAGTCAACAGCCGCAAGATCAGACTTTTCCCATTTGCGGATAACCTTAAAATATCCTTGGTGACAGAAAACCCTATTTTGTTGCTGGAACTGACCCCTTATGTCTTCAAAGTCTTACATTTCAGAAGCAAAACTGTCCCCTTTTGAGATTTTCTTTGAATTTAAACAAAGAAAAGAGTCAGAGGGGACCATTTCCAGGGAATGAAGTGGATGGGGTCAGATTTCCTATCCAGATTTGCAATATTATGTAGCATTGCTTTTGTTGGCTTTTAAGATTGGATTGCCTTGAAGAAACACAACATCCCTAATCAGTTTCCACTGATGTTTTTCTTTTAAGTAGAATTTTTAGCTGCCAGTGTAACTTGTAAGGTGGAGACATGGTGAAAAGTCAATGTTTTGCTTGTTGTTTGGTTAGGGTTTTAGGGCTCCATGGACTCTATAAGATCATTTCGGCACCCAGAACCATTCCATTGTATTTTGGGTAGGGATTAATTTTGAATTTTGCCTGGGCAGCGGCCTAATAGGCCTACTCTTTTCGATTTTCAACCATCAAGGGATCTTTAACGCAACGTACACACGAGGCCTCCGAGGTTTTTCATCCTTATCTGAGAGTGAGAATACTAGGTGTTTTGATCTTACCTATCCTAAGATCAGAGGTGTGTTTGAAAGAGAAGGCATAGACGAGGTAGAAGAGAAGAGAAGAGAAACACGGCAGGCGGCAAGAGTAGCAGGGAGTTGGAGGATACAAAGGAGAGAGTGAAAGGAAGAGTCAGAAAATTAGTTGAAAGAGTAGACAAGGCATAGAAAGAGAAGAAGAAAAGGAAGAAGAAGAAGAAGAAGAAATTTATTGGGGATAACATGCCGGCACCATCCTGTGACCGAACCCACGACCATTGGCATGAGAGGCAGACACCACAAACCTCTAGACCACGAGAGCCTCCTTTCTGGAGCAGTCAGCAAGTACACTACAGCCCTTGTCCCAAAAGACAGAAAGCATGACCTTGAGTTGGATCGTTGCATTTCCGTCTATTTCTTAAACGACGATGAGGAAATCTTCCGTTGTTTTCATTTTAATATTTTATCTCTGGGGGATAAAGATGTACCCGTAATTCATCCATAGTCTCAAAATCATGCTCTCAAGATTCAAGAAACTAAGGAAGCAACGATTATATAGCCTGCTCGTGTGGATGTTGTATTTCCTGCTTTATGGACGCAAAGTCAAAAGTTCGGGGGTGGGGTTGTTTGGAGCTCTAGTAAAGAAAAACTGCTTGTGAAGACTTGATGTGCCAAGGGAGTCGTAAAACGACAAACTGTCTTGACTGCCCATAACTCTCACCTGATCAAATGGACCAGGCCGATGTCCACACTGTACCAGGGTCTGCTTTCTGACTGGGGCCACTGCCAGCCAGGCATGGAGAAACGATTGTCCCCTCCTGCACCAGTTGAGGTTCCATCTGCAATAGAGACAATAGAGAAATTGAAATTAGAGAGAAAAATTACAACTCACTTTCCTACGCTTATTTAAAAGTAACTGATTTATACACTACAGACGTTGCAGATTGATGTTTTTGCTTTTTTTTTTTTAAAAGATGTAATTCCCCACCTATGATGTGCTTTCAAAGAACTTTTTGCAAGACTTGTGGAAAAAAATACTCAAAATAGAATGAACAAATCTACATAAAGATTTAGATTTACAATAATTTCGCTTTTTCGTACTGAGCAGAGACATTTTTCTAAATACATTCTGAAAATTGACAGGAATTGAGGAAACTGGTACTTCTGCATTATGAACTTTTATCTAACATTTCCTCTTCTGGCAACAATACCAGGAAAACATCAACACAACTGCAAGTGCTTGTAAGTTAGTGCAGGGGATGAGACAACTTCCACATACCTTTACCTTGTGGTGTGATCAAGAGAGGCAGGGAGGCTACTGTCTGCTCCGCACGGGTGAGGAACTCATCTGAAATCTGATGTACCAGAATGAAAAATAAGGTTACTATAACGTCTAATGTTGTCTAGACTGTCTTGATTCAGACATTCATGTAGCAGACAAATGCCACTGCTTCGGACAAGTAAAATAATCTACCAAAACTATATTTATATTCTTTAAACAGAGAGGAGAGATACCCCATATTGTACTGTAAAAAATTTTGATAAAAGCATGGAAAGAACTTTTCTAAAAGCTGACATTCGAAAATTTAGTGGACACAAACCTTGTAAGGTAACTGAAGATGGAATGGGCAAAAAATACCAGTTTATTAATTAGCGACGAGTTCATCTGACAAAGCACACTAAATTCTCACATTGACAAAGCACACTAAATTCTCACATTGATTCCTTCCCAGTCATCAGTTCTCTCCTCCGCTCCAAGGTTCCCATTGTAGAGCAGCGCAGCATACTGGCCGGACTGGGCCTCTTTGTTCACGTAATTCATTAGATTGCTCTCAGACCCGGCACTGCTGAGGACCAGGAACTTGGAAGACCAAGACTGTAAATAGAGCCATACAGCAGGTTGTTTGTTTTATCTATTTCTGAAGAGGTCAGAGAAGGTTAAACAAAACATCTAAGTATCACTTTGGTTGCCAGATCAATATTTGTCACAATATTGGTGCATGAGACCCTGCAAAAGGTAGATTGCTAAAAAGGTAATTTGTGGAGCTGCCTAGCACTTCAAGCATCAAACTTTCCTTGGTTCCATACAAAAATTATAAAATGCTTCTTGCGAATCAAACAACTTATTAGGTTGATATTTATAAGGAAAGATAGCAAATATTGATCAAATTCTGACATTTTTTTGGGGGGGGGAAATGATTTTTCAGGATCCTTTCTATCCAGTCACACTCTTGCAAATAATAAAAATACACCACAAATGGTCTTTGAAATGTGCAAAAGCCATTCAAAGTTCTAAAAAAACCTTCTTCCGTCAGTTAACTTTAGACCGCTCATACAGCTAACTTGCCCTTTGAAATTCTTAAACCTTGAGTATCAATAAAAAGCGTGTGAACTCAAGTAAATCATTGTGCTCTCTTTCAAGAATGCAGGTCTGTGAAATGCAAACTTTTCATAAGCAATTTCCCATTTCTCTTTTCTGCTTTTCTCGAAAAGTGCATTATAACAATCGTGACCACCATAACCCAACCATATTTAAAAAATTACTGATGTTTGAAGCTTGATATCTATGTCATGTGAGTGCTTTATTGTTCATTTTATGATTCTGTGTGAGGTAATTGGGAAATAATTGTTACTTGTGAAATATAAACATTTTTGTAAGACATGTGCCAAAATTTTGTAAAAGGATTGTTATTGGTCCAGTGTATCAAGGCTGACTTTTTATTTGTCTGTACAGATAGGGCAAAATCCTCCACCAGAATCATAGTGCTTGTGTGTTTGCACTGTGTGCCAAATTTCAGACTTGTATTCCTTGTATTTCAATATTTAGCACACATAACAACTGCACTAAAATATTGTTTGAAAATCCAAGATGGCTGCTAGGAGACTCATTTTTTCATAGAAGTGAACAAATTCCCCCATGATACATTTGTTTTACCTTTAATCTTCTTGTACAATTTCACATAAGAGAAAGAAAGCCGTTTGTTTAGAAAATTCCTTTGCCTGTGTACATCTCCCCTCAAGATTCTCTGTATTCTCATCAAAGATGTACCAAAATATAATAGAATCTACATAGACTTCAATTTCAAAATTAGAGTAAACATCTGCTGTTGCAAATTCAATATCTATAACAAAATTCTGAAAATTTTTCTGAGTGAGCCATTTTCAATACTTGAAAAGAGATAATACTCACACTACTTGATGGGGCTGTTTTGAAGTAGAGTGGATTTGAACCAACACCATTTCTGTTCAGTGGACGATAGTAATAGGTTTGGTTTGGGCTGAGATCCTGAGGAAATAATTGGAATCATAGTTTACTTAAACAGAATGCTGCTAACACATTGCATATATGCCTTTATTTCTATAGAAAATAATATATCTGCTGCACTGATCTAACAGTTTGTTGGTTTTAACCCAATAGCCCTAAGTCCTGAGATTTTACCTTTAATTACCCGTGACAACATGCAAGACAAGCAAGATAAACCCTTTTTTATTCAAACAGGATCTAAGAGAACATGTCAACACCTACTGACTTCCCAGTGGTCGAGTGGGTAGTGAGCTCTGCTAGAAATGTCAAGCAACTCTGGATGTCGCTACCATTTACATGGACGGCCACTGCCGTGTGTCCTTGAGCAAGACACGTCAACCCTAGCTCACTCGGGCGCTGCGCAGTGGCAACCAGCAACAACAGGCAAATAAATGGAGTGAGTGAATGTCAATGGAAATTATCTCGTCACTAATGTATGCACCATGTCAATGTTTCATTGTTGATATCATTAGAGAACTTGTGATTTGATGTATGTACATATATATGCACGATGTTGTAACCCAAATTTCCCCACGGGGATGAATAAAGTTGGTACTAATCACAAACATGAAGCCTAGCTCAGGCTGAGCAGACTTAAAGTCAGAACTATTTTATTGGCTCTTTCCTTTAAATGTGTAGTCAAAAAGCTAGGACCAGTACTCTCACCTTTCACTGAGCACACAAGCATCAGATTTTCTGCAGAATGAAGCATTTTGCAACAAAAAAAAATTGTTTTTCATTGCAACAACTGTCATTGACAGAAATACTTACCTGTAGAACAACGCGATGGAGGAACTTTAAACTTTTATTCTGCACTTGTTCCAGCTCCAGGCGAGTGCCATTTGTGGTAAGATCAAGATTCCAGGGGTGTGCTGCATAATGGATAATGGTGTCGCACTTGCCCTGTGTAGCCCAAATTATCACCATCTGTGAGACTGTGCTCCCCACAGACAGGTGCACTTGTTCAGGCATACACCATACTGCAGATATAGAAATAAAGATCTTCATTGCATAGTCAAACCTGCCCATAAAGGTCACAAAAATCACAGAGAAAAGCAGCCTTTGTGGAGATGGTCTGAGTCAGAAGCACTAACTAGGTCCATTTGACATATCTATGAAATTGAATTCTTCAATCTTACATCATGGCAGCCACCACTAACGGTAGCAGCACAAACTAGAAATAGACTAGCTGGGTCGTCGGCTTCGCTCGAGTAATAACGATAACATTATACGAAGAGAGAGAGAGAGAGAGAGAGAGAGAATACATAAAGAGCGTGGTCCTGATCCCAGGTTCGACCTCATTCCCTCTCCTAAGAATATATAGGGCCTACAGGTCTCAATCCTCATGGTAGGCTGCATGCACGCATGAGTGTTTGGACTTCCCGTCAGCTCATTTGGGAAAGTTGGGAAGCGCACTCATGCCGAACACACCTTGAAGGCGTGTCTATTGTTTCATTTCTCAGTGGAATTATTATAAAGGCCAAACAAGGACGGGAGCTTTTTGTAAAAAATATTTTTTTTAATTCAGGAAATCAATTAAAAAATCGAAGGCTGTCATGAGGACTTATCTCTATCCTTTTGCAGGCATCTGCGAACTTTCAACTCTGTAGCTGTATATATGGCCTATAAAGTTGTAATATGAATGATTGTGACGATTCCAGACACAGAAAGATTTGTCATGGTCTTGAGATCTACCAGCAAAACTAAGTTTAAAAAACATGAGAATTCAATATTTTCATGAGAGTGTCAGATTCACATATATATAATATACAATTCGTGAGACTCGTGATAAAATCATGTGGGTTGGCAACTCTTGATTTATTGTATTATTTATAGCTCCAGTTGACCCCCACACTGGGGCAAAAAAAATTCTATTTGAAAATTACTGCAGGATCAGAGGCTACCAAGATTTGTCAAATGCACATCGCTTTCACTTGAATAGAAATCCTAATGACCTAATGTCAAGGGTGAGGAGGTGGGATGGAGGGGAGAGGGCTTTTTATCATTATCAGTGACATGAGCTAGCTTGCTAAGTCATCTGCAGCTAAAAGAGAGGAATGACTGGGCAGCTGCTGAGTTGGTATGTGCGTCATATTGTGTGTAGCGTGTACCTTTGTCTGTAGTGTCAGCCAGTTGATGGTGTTTGGGGGGGAAATTTACATTACTTTGAAAAGAAATACAACAACTGAAGTAGTGGGCATATGGCGGTGTGCAAAGGCTAATTATGTGAATAATATTTTGCAAGCATAGAAGCCATCAACAGAAGGGAACCAACAATGATATTCCGCTTCATAGCACAGCCTAACGCTTACGATACAACTAAATATCACTTTAACAGAATCAACCCAGGCAAGCTTACTACAATGTCCACATCTGCTCTCTGAGTTTCCCAAGCTATAGGATTTATTTTTAGAGGACAACTTGCAGTAGAGATCAACTCATGAAGACCTCCAGCTTCTATAATATCATTGGGATGATGGGCACACATGCTCAAAGGCAGCAACACATTGGCACGTAACATCACTAGGCATCTACAAGAATTCCATTTCTTCAGTCTTACCCTCATCATCTTCAACTGTTCGATCAGATCCAGCACCAGGAGCTACTGCTGTGTTGAGGTCTGGAATCTTGCCTATTGGTATCTCAGAAGTTGATACAACTGACACCCCAAGGAGACCCATAGCCATAATCAAGAAAGTAAAGCGTAAGGCAACCATCCTCCTGTCCACCTTGTAACTTAGCTAATCACTGAAATGAAAACAAGTTGTTTAGTTTATAGAGACTAAGACAAGTCTAATTAGACAATGGCAAAGAAAGAGTTCAGTCAGTTAGTGACGTGTACTACTAGTATCTGAGTTGCCCCAGTTTTTGCCCACCTAAGAACACGTAGAAATACACATTTTAATTTAACACTAGATTCCCATTAGGTAGGCGAAATTTGGCACTGGCCGAAAATTGCAGCAAAAGAGATACTTATATTAAGTGTAGTAAGTCAGTAAGTGTTGTAGTAAGCCTAGGTTATTATTATTAGGGAGGACTGCGGGTTCAAGTATGGAGTGAACCACGTCCACTGAGTCTGCTGAGTGTGACACTGACACTACAGTGACAGTGGTGACAGTGTGTCAGTACTGACAAACTGACACTGAGTGGCACTGTCTGACTTGTCTGTGGTGACTGTGATTGTCTTGTGACATTTCTTAGTCTGACTGGTTTGTGGTGGTGAGTCGGTGGTTGGTGAGTGGATTGATAACATTATTAATCATTAACTCCGGTCAGATTCTTCTCCACTTCACTCAGACTCAGTGACTACTCTTCTTCTTCTGCTGACTCTTCTTCTCTTCTGCTTCGACTTCGGAGTTCGTGCCTTGATTCAACTTGAAATCATTTCATAAAAGAAAGTATGGATGGCCAATTGATAAGAAGCATAGAGATTATGCGTAAAGAGTACTTTCAGAAAGTAAAGAACCCTTGCAAAAGTATTTTATTTTCATAAACATGGTATTGGTATTTTGGTACATTACCTCCTTGAGTAAATGAGTAAATAAATAGTATGCCGGATACTCCATTAAACTTATTTTTTAAAAGAAAAGAGCCCATGAAGAGAGATTCTTTTTTTATCCACCAAGCAAAACAATTTTGACCCCAAATATTATGCTCCAATGTAGCGCTAGTTGCCATAGAGTTACGTGCAGGCAACATAATGTATAATTAATAAACTGAGCTGATTCATTAAAACGTTGGCACGTAGGCCTAAAATGCATGAGGTAATTTTTGGTTCCCATGAACTGGACTTGCAATAGAGACAGAAACAGAATGAGAAAAGATGGAAGAAAGAGAGAAGGTGAAGAGAGACACTTAGAGATAGACAGATAGAGAGAGAGAGAGAGAGAGAGAGAGATGTATGTGTGTGTGTGTGGGGGG
>JAUKPP010186485.1:12944-24519 GCA_032273245.1 Phyllaplysia taylori
CCCCCCCCCCGGAGCAGAGCGCGTGGCCTTGATCAGCAGAGACAGAGGTAGACGGGAGAAATTAGTAATACCCGAGCGAAGCCGGCAACCCAGCTAGTAATAATAATAATTTCCTCCAGTAGTCTACCGGGTGTTAGCCTTAGAAATACAAGTAATCTTTTGCTTCATTGTCGATTACCTCATCAATATATCAATGACATAATGCTTTAGAATAAAAAAAAAAGTCTTGCTTTACATTCTTTATCACAACCTTAAAGATAAATTCATTGAGTGAGCTTCGTGGAATATGAATGCAGGCCAAATTGAATTCCTTAGATCTCCGCAAAGACCATAAAGATCTTTGATCTCCGTTCGTTGCTATCAAATAAAGGAATATTAATTACCCTGATGATCATCGCATAAAAGTCTGTCCACGTGCGTAGGCCCTACGCTATGATAACTAACTCGCACAAAAAATAAATAAATATAAATTTTTTTAAAAACTAACTCGCACTCACGATCACTCGCGGCCTGTCCAAAATAGATCAAGCCAGTCACGCAGAGGTAGTGTAAGTGTAAGCGCACCATTCCATAAGTTTTCCTTTTTTTCCCACATGCAAACTCTATAGTTTTTGTGAAATAATGGAAAGTGCATGTACTGTGTACATTGTCATGCATCAGCAACAATGAAATGAGGACCAGCGTCTGCGATGTTGGCCTAATGGTTGGGTTCTTCGCCTATAACTATCACGCGGAAGACCCCAGTTCGAACCACGTGCGGACGAGCTTCTATGGTTTTCTGTTTGAATTCATCCCTATCAGCCTGGGTTGGCCTTTTGACAAGCAGGATCGAAGTAGCCAGTCTCTTAAATGACCCCAGAGTTTTGCAAGGGACATAAAATTGGTAACCAGACCAATGCAATGTGGCTCTTGCTCGGAAGGTGTACACTCTATCTATGACAACATGCGTTGTTTCAACTTGTTTGGTACTCAAGGCCGAGGCTCTCCAAGTAGACCGGCGCTATGGTGTAATGGTTAGACTCTTCGCCTGTCATGCGGAAGACCCCGGTTCGATCCCGAGCGCGAACGATCTGTTTTTTTTCCCTCTCAGCCCGGGTTGGCCCTGACATGCAGGGTCGAAGTAGCCCTTCTCTTAAATGATCTTAGTGTTGCAGGGGACGTAAAACTGGTAACCAAACCAAAACAAATCTCCAAGTAGATACTGATGTCCATTGTTCACAACTTCACTCAGTTTTCATAAATATTTTACTAATGAAAATACCAGGTCATGCTCGGAGCTCCGTTTTAACTACAACATAACAACAAGTCCAAATTTATTCACTTTTATTCCAAAACCACACACCCAAACATATTGGGGGTATAAAAAAAATCCTTTAAGCAACATCACATAAAATCACACATAACAAAGGATTGGGGAAAAAGGGGTGGGGTGGATGTCCTCAGCAGAACAGGAAAGCAGCATTCCACATTTCAGTTTCAGCAGAGCATTTCTCTCACTTGACAATGAACCACGTGACAATGACAATAAAGGGCATTTTTTTTTCACTTAGCATTAAAAGAGTGCAGTACAGCTGTGCAAAATCTGCTGCAGAATGACTTTCTTTTAAAGAAGTCAATCTCTGCAAGACTAAGTTTAGAATCCATTGTAACAACTTTACAAGTGACGGGTAGCCTACATGGTGTACTGTATTGCAGTTGTAAAGAAGTCACAATAACACACTGATAAATTATTGTAACAGAGTCATTATCATTATGGTCACCAGCAAACTTTGGCACAGCTATTAAATTAGCACACAGGGCTTTAGCTGACTAGACTCGAGTAGATGTCATCAGGGGAATAAAATATATATATTTTAAAAAAGGGGCTGAGATTCAAGATGACAATCAAGTTACCGGGTAACCAAAATCAAATCAAGATTATCAGATAGATCTTAAATCATAAGTCCCATGTAAATACAGCAGAGAATTTAAAGCTATTAAAAGTGAATTAAGACTGACACAAGCTGTCACTATGTTGGATTATCACAATAATGATATGATGTGGCTTAGCTGGGAATATGGGCATGCTTGGTCATCATATTTTTTTGTAAATTCATCATTTAAATTTAACTGTTGTTGCTGTAACAACAGCCACAGTAATCAAACTCAGCTGTAGAAAGGCAACAGCTCTATGATTGTTGAGATCCCACAATAAATTTTTCGAGACAATGGGCAAGACTAATAACTCACCGGTGGATTCCTTCAAGACATAAAATTCTGAAGTTCATCTTGATTAGCACGTCAATCTCATGTCAATACAACCATTCTACTCAAGCGTAACTAGAAACTAGAAACAGGGCATTTTCATTACATACTATGAACAGAACTGTTTAAATCTCTTAAATACATAAACCAGAAACTGGGCATTTTCATTACACACCATGAACAGAGGCGTTTGAATCTCTTAAATACATCTTACACACAACTTCACAAGCCACTTCACTTTTATACATGAATATTATGATATTGATAAAGCTCTCCGAGAAGCAAAGCAAATAAAGGTACACTCTGAGTATGCCAGATGGCCTGCCTGCATCCATTTTCTCACACAACTCCACAGTATTCACTACAGTGCACTGGACGAAATCCATGAAACACTTGCCAGGCAAGTAATTGGCCAAAAGTTGGAATGACATTCAGAGTAAATTCAAAGGAAAAAATCACACAACAATGCCTACATGCTAGCATGCTATTCATTATATATAGCCTACATTGAGACAGGACATGTTTTTCAGTTAAACATAACAGAAAATCACAAAGTACAAACGTAAGATCACAAATGGTACCAAGTAACTTTATGCATACCAGTACCTCTATCATTTTGAAATATTATATAGGCCTAATGACTTTAATCAATTAGATAAGCATATACATAGACTGCACACAAAAAAAACTGGGATATTGTCTATTATTTGAGTAGGAAGTCTTGCCTTTCATACTAGAGAAGGGACAGGGTAGTGGGTTTGTCAGCCTTCCAACATTAAACTTTGAAATTGTTATCACCTCAAGCAACTGCTATAATTTCCAGAAATGACATCTGGTGAAAAAATGCCACTCTTGTATAAATCAATTAGGATCATTGGTTTGTAAGAAGTAGAATAGACTGTCGTGATAGTGATAAAATAAAATTTGTAAATTTGGGTCTTACAGATTTTTGAAGGTCAAGAAGCTCTTTATTTAAATTCAGTCAATAATGATCACCATGAATCAGCCCTTACACCTTTACAAGGCTTTAGAAATTCAAATTTGAGTAAGACATTGGTGAAGAAATATAAAATAAAATATCAGATTTAGCTGTTTAATGCCCAGAACTCCACCAGGGAGGAAAAGTATCAATATCAAACATCACATGAAAAGTTTGCGACAGAACACATTTTCCAAAGACAGAGAAGAAGAGTGTAAATCTTTAAAAAAGTAGGGGGAAAAAGGCTCCTCTCTGGAAAAAAACTAATAAACTAGAGAAAAAAAAACGTACTACGAATCCAATAACCAATTAACACTGCAGTCAGAATGCAGGATTAGAGCCATATGAGCTAGATCATAGAGAAAATAAAAGTTTCCCAGCAACACAGGTATGGCAATAGGCAGGCCTACGCTACACAAAATGTCAATATAAACATTGGTAACATAATATCAATAAACAATACATATAGTAGAGCACATCTATAAAGAACACTGTTGTAAAGAGCTGACGGAAATAAAGAACACATTTCTTTGCCCTGTTTTTTGCCCTCTTTGTGTCATTTAATGACTGCATTTATATAGCTCATTTACCTGCTCAAAAGCAGGCTCTATGCGCTTTGCAATCAACTATTACCCCAGCAGACCAAGTCACTCAGAAACCTTCTCAACTCCCTAGGTAGCATACAGTGTGAGCTACCATTTTAAAGGCCCTAAAACACTAACATACGGACAAGATCATTCGCTGTCTACTGCCGGGTACCCATTTCACCTGGGTGAAGTGAGGAAAGTATGTGTAAAATGCCTTTCCCGAGTTGGGATTCAAACGCGCAACCTTCCAATTACGAGTCCGGCAGCCTAACCACTAAACTACGGAAGCCATCACTTTGATGCATTTAGCAACATACTACAAAGAACTGACAGCTGTAACGGACCCGACCGTGGAGGTGCGGGGCCCCCACCAGGGGAAGCAAAGAGTGGCACTTTTTGCTCTGATGCATAGCATGAAAACCGAACAAGGCGGCAAAAATGCATCACAACTGAAGCCTTGCTTCTCGGTTCAAACAATAAGAGTACCCATCGAAAACGGAACATGGTTGCCTGTATGGCGTGGGGATCCCGCAGTGCACTTGTGGAAACACAAGCCACTGCAGGATAAATAGGCCATGTACATAAAATTCAGTCATTGTGACTTACCCCTGAGTTCTAGCAAGGGATCGAAAAAGAAGAAGAAGAAGAAGAAGAAGAAGAAGAAGAAGAAGAAAAAGAAGAAGAAGAAGAAGAAACCATTTCTCTTAACCAACAAGTTTTTTTCATTCTTATTTACGACTGAAGTAATGAGCCAGCCCAACCAAGATTTGCCCAAGAGTTGGATGTAGGAGAAAGGAAAGGTAGCAAACATTCATTATAACTTCCTTTTTTCCTTCAGCTTAAAGATTCACCACACCACCATTTTATGTTACATGTACATTACAAAAGGAGGATTTCTTGTCACTGGTATACCACCATTTCTTGGGTTTAGCTGACAAAGACATGTATATGAGAGGAACAACATAATACTGTACATTACTAATACAAAAAATGTGCTAAATGCTTTAAAATATCACTCTGAAGTCAACAATTAGTGGGGGGAAAAAAAGCATGAGGAACCAGGAGTACAGGGGCAAGGGGGGGGGGGGGTAACTTGAAGTTTGAAGTTTAGATTAGATCAGTTCCAAGACTGCGCTGATATTGGCATGACCAGGATCTATAGCAAAACAGAAAAATGCAGGTTGTCTTGATTTATAGCAAGGCCTAGACCACTATCAACTTACCCCTTTAAGTTATTTTTCTATACTTATCCCTTTTCAAGATAACCACTACAATTGCAACCATAGCATTTTATTGACCAAAAGTTGTTGTTTTTTAAATGTCCAAAAGAGCTATAAGATCTTACTGCTATCAGATGTCACAATGTCAATTTCAACCTCAGAAACACAGTAAATGCCACTTGCTAGAAAAATACATTTCTCTGTGAAGACTAATGTGTTCGTGAACAGCTATACTCCAGTCACATGTTACAATGTGCCACTCCCTCTCAACTGTAACTGTTCACTGACCAGTATTTTACAGTGATTCATCGCACCTGACCTACTCAAGATAACCACTGATCCAAAAACAATCAATTCTTTTCCTCTACTTTCCTCGGATTGAACAGGTTTGACTGCAGTTCTTAATTTTACATTGTAGGCCAACTGATACCATGAGAAGTCATCCATTGAAGCATGTGATAACAGTAACATAATATTCTCATTCTCACAATATGACGACACCATCACACAATAATACAAGAATATCACCACATCACCATACATTAAGTTTTTTCTTAACTAAGGCATCTGTCTGTCTGCTTTAGCAAATTATTACAGTTATCAGATCAGATGCATCATAGCAAACATGAAACTGAAAAATACGATCACTCAAACTGAAAATTTTCTGCGCAGTGTGTAAAAATAAAGTTGTCGACAAAAATCTTAAAAGCTAGACACGGAAAAAAATCCTTGGACAGTTCATGATGATGGGAACAAAGCAAATGCCACCTGTATTTGTCATTACATAAGATATTTCCATATCAGACTGTAAAACACTATGATGCTTTATAGCATTGGCAAAGACATTTTAAAATGTGATTGTTGCTGGAGTGTCTGATGCTCGTGTAAACTTTACAACAAAACCCAAAGAGCACCCACATGCCCAATAGCAGCATGCCTTATTTGCCCCAAAATCTCCTGTGTTATTAACTCAGGATTAACATTTTCAACAACTTCTAGCTATGGCAGACTATAGCTTATAGTTGAAGCTGGTAACCTGCAGAAGCTCCAAATACTTACACTGACCATCACTAGGATGAAGTGGAAAACTAGATGTAAAGTCACTTTTCAAAAGACAACATCAGCATCCATCCATTATCTAAACCAATGGTTTCATCAAAAGTATGAAGATTTCATGAGGTAGGCCCTATAATGATAATTCAACAATATTTCATGTCTTATCACTTTCATTATAGTCTGATGGAACAACACAGAACATGTTTAAAAAAAACTTTAAAAATGATTGAAATGGCCAGTAAATAAAAATTTATTGAATCTCCTTACATTGTTCTATAATACAGTAATCTACACCTATGATCACTGGTGCTTGAATTTACTCGAAAGCAGGGAAATCACGGGACCTTAAGGGAACGGGACCCAGGCTGAACCATCAAGGGAAAGGCCCCATGGTGACCCATTGACTAAATACAAGCAATCTTTGTTGAAGCTGCTCATGCTTTATGTCAATCAAAGACTGGTCAACCTTGATGACCAATCACAAGGACCTCTTCTTACTTTTCTCTCGTCCAACTGTGAGTTTCTAGATCAAAGTTGAACCCAGCGCCCCTCACCTTTATCTGCAAAAAAAATTCCCCTTTGCTCTTGGCCAAGTTCCCCACTTCTATTGTAATCCATCATCATTCAATCAAGAAAAGCGGGTTCCAGCAAACACTACGTAACTTAGACATTCAAACCCCATCCTTGATTATAGGCACCAGTCTGCTGTGTAACAAACTGGGAGGGAAAGGGGTGGGGTAGTGAAGAGGAGAAAGGGAAGGAGGGGAAGGGAGCAAGTAAGATGGTCAGGGGAACAAAAGCACCGACTTGTTCGCAAGTCGACGTGAAACCTTTTGATGTGCCATGCCCAGGGAACTTGAATATAAGACCGAAGTGTCTAGTGTTGGGGAAAACTCAGCATGGACGAGTTCACACCTTAGCGTGATCCTGTCGGTGTAGATGTTGTAGCACACTCCACTCCCCCCCCCCCCGCTCATCATTAAGCTCAACCACAGAGACTTAATCCAATTCAGGAGAGTGGATGATTAATAATGTGACAGGTGGTACAATGTGAAGAGTTATAGTGCGCTGCCGGTCTTTATTTAGTGAAATATTTTCTGAAATGCCGGATCTCTCGACGTTTTAGGCCCTTCAAAGCCGGGACCTTAGGGGTGACTTTTATATAGTCAAAATTCTGTTTTCATAAAATTGCGGGACGTTAGGTTAAACGGGACCAAAAGTGGTAGGATCTTAGGCATAGACTACTGTATTGGTAATCAAAGACATGATGTTGGGAGATCAGATCAAATACAATATGAAAAGGCTGCTTCAAAAGAACAAACAAAACGTTCTGAACCTAAGTATTGAAAGTTAAGCAGAGAGGCTGGGAGTAAAGATGCAACAAATGCATTTTAATAAACTATTCTAAAAGCACAGTAAACCAGTCATGATATAGTATAAACCTTGTAAACAAGCTGTGACAAAAGGTATACATAAAAAGTGACCATCCTAAATGATATAAATTGAATGAGTATTTAACAGCTTAAAATTTCAGTTAGCTTGTGCTTGTGCACAGACTTCATCAATACACACAAATAGAGAGAAGGAATATTCTTAAGTAATGTTTACGATACAATCTCATTGTTTCATAAATGTTCCACAAAGTCTATTTAGGTCAATAACCTACGGATGGTGAATATGTCGTAGTTGTCTATGGACATCTTCCCCCATCTTCCATCAAACCCTTCATTTAAGACAAAGGAAAGGCCAGGAAATCGATCATAGAATTCACAGCTTTGGTTTACGTATCCGTCTTAACAGATTTTGATGACAGAAGTAAGAGGGAAGAAAGTAATAGGATTTCAATGTTTTCTTGACAGACTGCATTTCATGTTCGAGGTTCGGTCTACTCAAAACCTACTTCAAGTTTTTCTACAAAATCCAGAGTTTAGTGCTCAGTGGTGTTTGGAGTGAAGACTTCATTGAGCTGTTGTGTGACTCGTATAAATGTGGTCCGTCTGCTCAATTCCTTCAGCTTGGAAGCCCCGACGTAGGTACATGTAGATCGCAAACCTCCAAGGATGTCTTGAATTGTGTTTTCCACGTCACCACGGAATGGTATCGTCACTGTCTTGCCTTCAGAAGCTCTGTTGAGACAAATGTGACTCGTTACTGACGTCTTCCAGCTAACAATAAAAGAGATGGTATTTGTCACAAAGTGATCAAAAACTAAATTTTTTATTCCAGTTTTAGAAGCCTTACTAAGTTCATAACAGTATGCTATTATTGGCACATAAAAATACAAACTTATTTGCCCCTGTAGGCAAATCACATCGAATCGAAGATGCCCTGTTGGCGTGACATTTTTTTCAACATTTAAAATCTCATTTGAGACATTAAATGTTCCATAATGTCTCTGCCTGTCAGATAGGGCAGGGTGAGTCAATACACAACCCCAAAGCAACTGAATTTCAAGAATGTATTTGTGAGGATTCAAAACAGGTTCACCATCTGTGCCTAAAATCATGCAAATAACTTAAGATAATGGCATACCCAGTTACAGCGTAACAGATGGTAACGTTAAAGCATTCAACGAGTTTTAGAACAAATATTGTGTCTGGTAATAACAGTTTGGATTCTGTGCTCCCATTCATAATGCAGGCAATCTCCTCCTCACATCACCTCATAAAGGTTACGGGACTTAAAAGAGAGTGAAAAATAATATATTCATGCACCATACCATCAGATTGAATGACTGTCTATCTGTTGCCATCAGAAGCAGAAAAGAAGAATGTAGCGGCCAATTTGTCTCTATCTATAGCCCCAGTGCTAACTATAGACCTTAACATGTTCACTGTGCTGTAATAGTTAGGCTTTTCATCTTGTATGCAGAAGACAAGGGCTCTGGACTCAAGTGTCTCATCTGTCTTCTAGCAGATGGCCCAGTTTTTCTGTCAGTCTGGGTTAACCCTGACAGGGTCAAAGCAGTTATTGAGGCAGTAAAATAAAACTAAAGCAAAATCATAGAGTTGCCAACCCTCAAAGAAAAAATTCTACAAATCTTTTTACTCTGTCCAGCAAATAGGCTGTTGATCTTTTTGGACGGACACAATGTTGGTTTAAAAAACCCTGATTTCAGGAGTAATCCGAAAAGTTGCAACCTCTGAAAACCAAGAAAAACGTACCTGTACTCTGCCACACCCCCAGCATGTTTCTTCATGGCCACTGCTGAGCTCATTCCATAGAAGATCTTGAATTTCTTGCCTCCCTTCTCGATGGTTTCGCCCCCTGACTCTGTGTGACCAGCAAGCATTCCTCCCAGCATGACAAAGTCAGCACCTGCTCCAAAAGCTTTTGACACATCCCCAGGGCATGTACAGCCTCCATCCTGTGATATATTCAAAGAAAGTGATAACTGTAAGGTGCTCTTCTGTTATACTGGGCATTGTAGGCCCTACATGCTTCTCCTTGAGAAAGTTGAAAGCAAGCTCTTTGCATTTGAATTTCTATGATTACCTTACAAACTCACACAACTTCACAAAGAGCATATATCTTTTCATAGCTTGGTACCACAACTCAGTGGTAAAAATATAAAGAGTGAAAAATAGAAACTAGAAATGACATCCTGATTTGTCTAATGAAACTAAACATTTCAAGGGACAGTGGGCAAATAGTTGCAGCAAACCCACACCTATCAATACATGATATTGAGTTAGAAGTTGTTTATTTATTGAGGCACCAGCTTCTCTGGTTGTTTTAGCAATGGGCATTGAACAGAAGGGAAAAAAACTGAGCCATTGCTGAGTCAATGAAAACAAAAGCAACAAAAAGCCAGAGGGTCAATATGCCAAACCAAATCATAGTTGCGACCTCAGAGGGGCACAGTTGCAAGCCTGCTCTCTAAATAAGAAAGCAAAGCCATCTATCTCCCACCAATTTGGACACAACCAAAGATGCTGGTGACTCTATAAATAAATAACTTTAAACTAACTATTTGTACACAACCCAGACAACAATCGTCATAAAACTTGGCATAAGAATAAAATTATGCACCAAGCAGTGCTACTGAAATATTGTACAGAAAACCTTTTCATGTGCAAACAGTACACAAATATTGGGAAAGTTTTGTATGAAACACTAAGCCAATGTGCCAGTGACCGTACAATAAACACTGATCTTATCTTATAAACTTACAGATATGATATGGCCTCCGAGTCCGTGGGCAGCATCTGCACACTCCAGCACTGCGCTCAGTTGTGGATAACCCACACCAGTCTTCTTCCTGGTGGTGCAGACGGAGCCAGGGCCAATGCCCACCTTGATGATATCAGCACCAGACAGCACCAGTTCTTCCACCATCTCCCCTGTGACAACATTGCCAGCCTGGCCAAACAATGTCAAAGTTAGAGACACAAAAATATTGCCAGAGGGACAAAAAACAACAACATGGAAGAAGGGGAAAAATCAAAGGAAACAAATTACATACGTTAAATACACCGTGACATAACTATGCTTAAAATTATTAAAAAACAAGGTCTAGAACAACAGTACCAACTGAAGTTTCAGTAAAGAAAAGGTAGGCCTACTATAAATGAACAAACAACCTACACTTTCTTGAAACATCACTATATAACCATATCGTTATCAAAAGCATTTGCTGGTATAATACTAAAATGAACATGAGGGAAACGTAAAAAGAAAAAGAAAGAATGACAAAAAGAGAATGGTCAGATGAAGGAAATGAAGGGATGGGAAAAGAGAACAGACATAGCCTACATGTAGTTAATGGTAACTGCAAAATAAGAAATCACAGCTTTACGTGTAGGCTACTGTTTTGATGCATTGTTTGTCAGGATAGCAAGGAGCTTACACAAGGACAACATGGAGCCGCCATTATTCATTTCAATAAGTGACGTCATCACTTTGTTAGAAGGAAAACAACTAAGAAATGACAAAGAATGTGGTTGTCTAACTTTGACGAGTAAACTAAGTTAACTTATATATCAAATACTCAATACAACAGCTACATTGAAGCAAGAAAGAACGTCATTTATTGACTGATAGAAAACAAGACATCATACCATGATGGTGTGAGAAGGATATTTTTTCCGAACATCCCGAACAAATTGCACAAAATGTTCAGAGTAACCATTAGCAACATCAACGCAGATGAACTGGATCTCTGGTACTGCTTCCAAAATGGCACTGAGCCTTTCAAGATCCCCACTTCCAATACCTGAGCTTGCAGCCAAATGCTGGAAAAAATGAAAGAAAGAGAAAAGGGTAAAATGCTTGGCTAATCTGAATATCAGGGTAGGAAAGGAAAAGAAAGATGAAGCATATTTAACAATATCATGCATACAATCAAAATACAATTCAAGTTAGCCTACTCCTCTAAAATTTCAGCTTAACCACACAATATGGTAGGCTAACATATCGATGGTGCGCGATGCTAACCGTGCAAGGATTTTCCCCCAAATTTTTCAGGAGAGAGAAAAAACTTTTTTATT
>JAUKPP010186486.1:0-14301 GCA_032273245.1 Phyllaplysia taylori
TATTTTTGTTTGTTATAATGGTTATGATTTTACAGCATAGTCGACGTCGTATGGCCCTTTCTGCACTGGAAAGTACACGTAGATTAGGGCGCTGGTAGTACATTGAATAAAGTAGACGCAGGCCACATCACATCGCCCGCCAACTACTAGTACCTACCATTACAAGGGCGTTTATCCAGTTTTGCAATTACTATACATATATTTATTTAAAAAAGAAGTGTCTATGATGTTATCATTTAGTAGACCTGAAACTCATGGCTCAGATCAGAAAGAATCAGAGAAGAAGAGCCCTAGAAACGAATTGTTACCTGTTTTCTTCTGTAGCCCGATAACAATTTAAATCGACATTCATTTTATGCGTGAATGCTTTCATTTGCTTTATTTTTAGTTCGTTCTTATTCTTTTTCATTTTTTCTCTTTGTTTTTGTTTTTGTTTAACTGCTGTTGCTCTGCCCTTTATAGCTACTATTACCGATGAGCTCTTTGGTGGGAAAATCCCAATGGGGGGAGGGGGTCGCATAACAAAGTAGAAATAAACTCATAAAGATCGTCCGTAAAATGCATGACATGGTTGAAGAGATGGCCAAGGGATGAGAGTGGAGGGTGATGGCCCTGTTTATACGGGTTTTATTGGAGTGAGCTGCTGTTTTATGCACACTTGGGATGCATGTCGCCTGGATGACTGCAGTGGGGAGCTGATGCTCCGTGCACTGGCCTCATGTCAACGGAAGTGCAGCGTGTTTGATTGTGTTTGGCCTTCAGTTTGTTTGTTTGCTTGCGTTTGGTTTTTTTTGTGTGTGTGAGTGTTTTTTGTCCATGTGTTTTTGTTTGTGAGACTGTGTGAATGTGGGAGGATAGTATGTAATGCACCGGGGGTTGCTGTGTAATTTTTAGGCTCTTTGCCTATCCCCGTGGTGGATAAGCAACTCGTTCTCTCTGCTGGGATGTTGTGTTTTTCTCAACCCCTGTTGGCCCATGTCCAAGGGTGATTCAGGGAGAAAGTAGAGAGGAAGAGACATAGAGAATGAAAGATACAATAAAAACAGGAGGGAGATAGAGACAGAGAGAGAGAGAGAGAGAGAGAGAGAGAGAGAGAGAGTTGAATAAGAGATCGAAGATGCACTAAGAATAAATAGATTCAGAGGGAACGTGGCATATTTCATTTTTATTTCTAATTACTTGAGGATTTACTTTATGCCAAAAGGGGTGGTGCTGGGTTCATTTTCCATACAATGGAAGGGTGTCGCACCCGGAAGATTTGAGGAAGTCGTGCTGATCGGGAGATGAATCGTTCGATGAGAGAGCCACCAGAAATCGATGTGGACTCGGAGTCTGACAAAGCCTTTACTCCGAAGAGCCAGACAGTGATCTGGGGAGATGTGAGAATGTGGAGCGCAAATGAGGCGGGGGGGGGGGGGGGGGGGAGGACACAGACGTGCCGAGGGGATGATTTAGAGAGCTTGATAAAAAAGAGGGAAGGATTCTACATATTTTTTGTCGTCCTCGAACGGTAACGCTGATTTTTTTTGTCTTCTTTATGTTAAACGGGGCCAGGGGGTCTTCTTACAACGATGTTCTGATGTTTTTTCTGTTGAATGGGTTTAGTTTCTAAGTTTTACTTCTTTTTTTCTTTTTTTTTCGTTTTAGGTAAGGGTAAGGGAAAAGGGGGTTAAGAAATAAATGCGAAAAAGATATTTTTAAATTAAATGATGCTGTGTAGGGTTTCGTTTGCGAAAATTGCATACTTCTATGAGGTATTAGTATTAGCATGAGGGATTTTGTAATACACTGTGACGTAACTGGGTGATAGGTCTGCCCCTTGATTAAACATAAATTTGACTGATGTTTGTGGTAAATTGTTATGCTCTTCGCCTGTTACACAGAGAACAAGACCATGTTGACGCCCCTTTTGTCTGCTTGACTATTTTGTCCCTCTTAGCCCGGATAGCTCTCCTCTACAGAATTACCCTATAGTGTTATAATAATAAAACCAAACCAAACCAAAAGCGAAAAGTTGTTCAGTTTGTTGGGGAGATAGAAAAGCACACCTTTAAATGCAAAGTAAGTGGTTTTGGGATGGGGAGGGGGGAATGAGTAGGTTTATGGTTGGATCAGCCAGGTGCTGGGCTTGTCTGATTGTATGATAGACAAGAGATGTAGAAGATTAGATGTAAAGGAGTGACAGAGGGTGGTGAGTCAACGGTTAGATAAGTAAGGCAATAATGACACAGCGATAACGCAATCTCAACAATGATTGTAGTGGAGCAGAAGATGTAGAGTATTGTAGACACATGTATCAGTGTGTTTCTACAGCATGCGTCTGTGTGACGTGGATGTAGTGGTGAATATTCCGTGCACGACTGTGGTGTGGGAGGTCCTGTGTTTGGCGTCCCGAGCGAACGTGTGTGGAGGGTAAACTCGGGGCAGTTTGCTTCCGAGGGTGGTGTGCGGACTGGCCCTTGGCCTCGTCCTATCGAAGGACGGGAGTAAAGTTGTGTGTGTGTGTGTGTGTGTGTGTGTATGTATGTGTGTGTGTGTGTGATCATGTTGTGTGTTTTGGGCGTGTTTGTGTGTTGGGTGTGTATGTGTGCACGTTCATATGCGTGAGTTAGAGAGCTAAGGTGGAGTGGAAGATGTAGAGAGGCAATGCGCACCAAAGTGCGTCTATGACATTATTGTAGAGGCATGGTCGTAGTGGTTTTCGCCTTTATTTTCAAAGTTTTAGTGTGAATTTTAGTGTTTGTGGGTCTCTGTGTGTGCGTTTCTATCTCGATGTGGTATAAATTCCTGTAATTATGTTGTGAAATTGATCATGGGCTTTGTGAAAGGAGTACGCTACTACTGAATGGCCTTTTAAGACAGAAAGAAAAAGCGCAAAGGATAGTTATTGAAGCTACTGTTGCCTTTTATTTCCGAAATGCTTGTTTACCTCAATGGACACTATTGCTTATAGTATTAGATAAGCAGCTGGGTGACAATGCCCGACTTCAATACTAAAGCAAGACTGAGTATTGAAACTACTCTTTGAGGTGGCTCAAACTAGTGCATCTAATTTGGGAAATGTTTGTTTCAGTCAATATAAATATTACTGTAGGCCAACACTGTATTCACTTCCCCGTTCCGGGCCATAACGTTGTGCTGGCGATCACCTAACATTACCATCAGCCCGTCGCCTGACCTCGCCGCTGTGTCGTGGCATGACATAAGATGTTCACACCAGGACATCCCGGGGCGAGCTGGCAGACACCACGTCATAGCCTTGGGCTTACACTGGACCGACCAGACCAACTGTTACTGTCTGGATCCCTTTGGGAACTGTCTTGTCCGACGACTTCAAGATCATTAGTGTGCTCCCACTTTTTGCCTGGAGCGCGTTGCAGCCATAAGTAAATTGCTCCAGCTCATGGTAGTTGGGTAAGGATTTGCTGCAAAGTAGTTTTGAGTATCAGAGCTCTTTCCCCGGAAAAGCCACACCCTCATTATAATGAACGATGTATTTATACTTTTAAACCACATATCTACTTTTGCTGTGCGAAAGGATCAGCATTGTTCAGATCTTGTAGAAAGAATTTGATAGCTCGCGCTAATGGAAATGAATGGGGTTTTATTAACAAGAATTTCTATGGCATCAGCCCGTGTGAAGTTAGGAAAGACTTGGGACAGAAAGTGGCCACACGATGACCCGAAACAAAGACACCTTCAGCTTGCCTATAGTGATAATGGCCACTATACCAAAAAAGACCTACATGTAGAAGGGTCATACTTTTGGAAGTGGTTCAAGAAGTTTAAATTTCATTTTGTTGTATCCAAATTAAGAAAGTTCATGACTTACAATAAGGCTTCACGCGTATGCCTAAAATTACAATCATTTAAGCTCTCACTGAAGTACATGGTTATGCTTCTGAGCACGTCCTTTAAATAAACATCCATAATGTAACTTACTATTTTTTAAGCAGCTTTAGGCTAAAAACAGCCCTGTCCATAAGTGTGGCATCACGGCGCCAATCGACATGTCGATTGTGAGGGGGAAGTCCGTCGACGGTTGTTGGTGGGTTTTTTTCCGTACTGGCCAGGTATCGCTAATCAAACGGATGGGTTGCTGAGGGAGGGGAGGGAGAAAGCCAAAGGCTCAGCGAGAGCCTTCTCTCAGTATGACGGGTTGACTTTTGCATAAGCCTTCAGTCATTGTTTACGGCTCATTCATGTTACGCTTCCTCTAAATGTCTCGTGGTTTCTAACGTAACCAATAGGTCCGTCTGCAAAATTGCCTTTCTTTGAGAACATGACATTATTGCATGCTAGTGTCCAGAGACGCATATGTGCACTTTTGAAATTGACTGATTCATGTTGAAGCGAGTAGATGTAATAGTATCTTTTCTTTTTTGTTGTTATTTTTAATGTGTGTGCTTGTTTGCGTGCCTGTGTGTGTATGTATGTGTAAAGGAGGCGCTTGATTTTGTCTGGTGCTTTTTTTTTCATCCGTCATAAGTAGCTCAAACGCATAGTTTGTGCGCTGTATATTTTTTATATAATCGTCATTACCTTCAGAGTGCTGTTGTTCGAAGCAGAGTGAGATACTATGAGTTGTCTTTGTATTGAAAGTGGAGATAATCAGTCTTGATTTAGTGCTGTCGTTGAAACGTTTCCATCCGATTATTCCTCAACTAGTACCCATTGAAGTTAGAGAAAATCCTTTTTAATTCTTGTTTGAAGACATCAGACATAAGGCAACTGAGTTTCCCTCCTGTCTGCCTGTTAAGCTTTGCATTCTTCCTCGCTAGTAACTTCAGTACACGAACAATGAGTATATAGACGGTATTAGATCAATTCTATGTGATTTGTTTAAGATAATAATTTGATAATAGTTTTCAGTATCGTCATGGTCCCAACTTCCAACTTTGCGCTTCTGGTGTGACTTTCAACGTATTGAAAATTCCCAGAGCACACTTTTACAATCTTTATTACTGTAGATGGGTTTGGCATGATTGGGGATGCATTTAGATACATTGCTGTCCTTGTATCATTTTGCCCACGCCCACATAAGTGTAAAAATAAATAAAAATACAGCAACAACAACAGCATAAAGAACGTTAACATCAACAACAACCAGCATAATGACAGTCAACATTATGCAAATTAAGTTGTGGTACATCGGTGTAGTAGTTTAGAGAGGTCATTTGAATGCTGTCGAGGTCACAGGCGGTAGTGGCGAGCCGACAGGCCGAGTGACAAGTGACAGGGCGGTGTACATCAATCAGAGACGACTGTCGTCCACCGGGAGGGGAAGTTGGCCTCAGATGATGTATGACGTACACAGAGAGAGGGAGAGAGTTGTGCTGGGGCTGGACATGTGGGTGGTGGGCCGGGAGGGGGGGAGGGCGAGATTGGAGGGAGGGGGGAGAATGGGAAGGATTAGATCGGGGGGTGGGGGGGATAAGGAAGGAAGGAAGGAGGATGGAATTGAGCACATTTGGGTATGTTCTGTGTGCTACCAGTGTTTTGTCTCTTTATTTATCTGTCTTTCTCACACCCCCACCTTCCCTTTCTCTCTCTCTCTCTCTCTCTCTCTCTTTTCTCTCTCTCTCTCCCTCTGTCTCTCTCACTATCCCTCTTTCTGTTTCTCGCACACAAACACACAAAACAAACGCACACGCAGTCTTACTTCCTTATCCCCCCTCTCTCCCTCTCTATCTATCTCTGACACGCTCTCACAACACGCACAGAGACACTCTAACTTTCTAACGTTTTTCTTTCTCTCTCTCTTTACTTTAGCTTTCCGCTTCTTTGAATATACAGAAAGTGAATGAGAGGGCAAGGGTGAATAGACTTGTATGAGTGACCTTTGCTTGATATGTGCAAAAATAAACCCTGGTTAATAGAAGAGACGTTAGAATTTTTTATTTAGAGAAAATAAGGCCAGTAGAACGCGAAAAAAATAATTAGGACAAGGCCTAATTGCTCAGATGGCAAGGGGGAGAAAGGATTGGAAAGAGCAAGAGAAGGAGGAAGTGTTTGGTGTTTGCGTTGGGGGAAGGAGTATGTTTGGTTTTTTTTTTTACAGTTTTACGTCACTTGAAACACTGTAAGGTCATTTAACAGACGGGCTACTTCAACCCTGTCTGCCAGGGCCAACCCTGCCTAAGAGGGAAAAAAATCCCAATCGTCCGCGCTTGGGGATCGAACTCGGGTCCTCCGCATGACAGGCGAAGAGCATAACCATTACACCACAGCGCCGGTAGGGGGTATGACAAAAAGGAGGAAGGAAATGATGAAGAAAAAGGAGGAAAGAAAGAAGAGACAGAAGGGATAGCGGGCGAGAATGAAAAAGGTCGGGAGGAACCTGAAGTTGTCAGGAGAATTGCCACGAAGACAGTGAGGATGTCAAAAGGAGAATGAGAGTTAACGAGCTCTCATCCGTAGGCCGATGCAACCGGAAACGATTTGTCATTGGCCCTCGGGAGGTGGGGTGGGGGATGAAGGCTGGGAAGCGGAAGTGATGTCAAGTGAACAAGAGGATTTCACTTGTGTTAGAGGTAAGGACACTCGGGGTACATGGCTCGATAGACAGACATCCAGAAGACCAACAGACGAATAGAAGAGGTCTCTGGTATTTGTGAATGATTGCTGCCCAAGGAAAGACATTGTCGTCTTTGTTTGTAAATGTACTTGAATTCAGGAGTATTGAGTTCCTGTTTGTTTGTATGTCTTAATGCTTAGGTGTATACTTGTACCACAACCCCTGTTGAATCCCTTGGAACCCCTCTTTGCAACATCCTATTTTGAGAGCAAATGTTTTTCTGTCTTTCTCACTATGCACATATTGTACATGCTCTTTATGTTTATGTGTATGCACCAGCAGTGGGGGGGGGGGGGAGAGGAGGAAGTAAGAGAATATGAAAAGGAAACGAGTTACAAAGAGACTGGAGAAGTCTTAGCGTGGTGAGTTCCGTAGTAAGTATAAAAAAATAAATTTAAAAAAAAGCCATGCATCCACGGGGTCTTTTCGTTGACAGCCATCTAAGGAATATGATAGATGTATGCCTGCTTGAGTTTTAGAGTGGACGAGAAGAAAAAAGGGGAAATGGGACGTGAGAATTGGGCGAGGGTGCCGAAAAGCTATAAAAATATTTATCATTTTTTCGAAAAAGTGCAGATTCTACCTGTGTTCTAATTTTTCTGTGTTTTCAAAACGTGTCAGTTTGTCAACAAAAGGTCTCTCCGTGATTCATTTGCTTTGTGAAGAGCCTGTGGCGTGATGTGCAGAGACATGTCAGCAACGTCATAGCCTCTAATCGCTGTGTTTTCTAAGACTTTCTGGTGTGTTCTCTATAGACCTGGGTCAGTCCGCAGGTCCAGTCCGGGCCACTTCGTGCGTTTCTTGATCGTTTTCAATGTAATTAGGTATTTAGGGACTCATCAGCAACCCCCCCCCCCCCCTCTACCCTCACTTGAATCACCAACCTCTGTTCTCCCGGAATCACCGCAGCCATCTTCCACCATTCACTGTCTCTCTTTCCTAGCTCATATCTTTTGCTTTCATTTCTCGATGGTTTTTTACTGGCTTCAGTTTTGTAATCCATTGCTAGCTTCGTAACTTGCTCACGACCGTGAACACCTTTTTTTTTTTTTTTATATAAACCGTATAATAGGAACGTATTCGCTTGCTCGTATTGAGATGTACACTGTCTGGGAAACATATTGTCTGGGAACAATACTGTGTATATATATATACTTTGGGTATACGATGCTCTATTATATACTGCCAAATATCTATGTATCCCCTCGACTTGGCTCTCGTTCTCGTTGCCTTTCTTCCTTTCAGATTGTATTTATCGCATTCATGCTGTGGTTGATGTAGGAATGGAAAATGAAAGGAGGTTTTTGACGTTGTGTGAAATGACATCTTGACTCATAATCCCATGCCATGCTGAGTTTTTCCCTCCTCTTTTGCAGAAAATCGAAATGCGTGCGGGGAATAACGTACGAGAGTTGGACGGGCCTTCCTCCACCCTCTCCTCTCATCCTTCTTCCTACATGGTAAATATACCGAGCCACAAGAAATGGACGTTAGAAGAAGCAATGCCAGATTGTACTGTCTCAAAATATATTTAACGAAGTTCGTTGTCACAAATACATAAACCATTTTAATTCTAAAAACCAAAGCATGATTCAGAAAAAATTGTCACTTTTTCAGTGTGCGCCTTGTCTATAAGAAAAAGAATGTCGAGTGGCAAGGGCGTTGCATATTTCAATATATCTGATTGAATCAGGAATGTATATGAAAGGAATCGTGTTTCCAGTGAATGATAATATTTAAACTTTTAAATATTCATATTATGTTTTAACATCCGAAACTGTTTGCATGCCCGTAATATTTGTCTTACATTATTGCTTACTTTTCCCAACTGAACTCAAGTACAAATGTACGATGTATTGCTAACGTGCAAGTTTTAAATAATTACACGTTTAATTCATTGGATAGAAGTAAAAGCTATCGTTTGACTGCGGTACAAAAACAGACTAAAGCTTCGCCTTGCTCTGCACGAGCAGTCAGTTTATCCATATTTATAAAGACAAATCAACCAGAATTCATCTATCTTTTGGCAACTTCGTGACAGAACCATAAGCCTAGGTGTGCTTGACTCTCCGTTGATTCATTTTGTGGCTCGGTATAACTATCGTATGATTTCAGTGGAGGTTATTGTGACCTGATATTGTTACTGTATCCCTCGTTATCATTATCATGTGACAGTGCTATACTCCTCTGCAAGGGCCACCATTCACATTGCTCCCCCCCCCCCCTTCCGCCCCCAACCCACTCACTTCCCTTCGCCCACCCGAAATGTCTACTCGCTACACTTTCTGCACTAATTACTCTTTTCTGCAATGTTCTTCACGGTCCAACAACTCTTTTCAGTCATCTCCCCTTTTGTTTATGCCGCCTTTTTCTAATTCCAAGGCGGAATCCACTTGAAGGCTGTATATTTCAGCGCTTCACTTTCCTTAATCCACCAGATTGTTTTGCTTGTCTCTTTATTACTGTATTCTGTTCTCCTTCGTAAATACCTCCTGATCTTTCCATCCATCTACCCTCTTGCTTAATCTCATCCATCTGTCTGTCTGAGATCAGTCCATTGACCGCTATAGCTATCTATCCACTGTGCTATCCCATTCTGGACCTCAACTCTCTCTCGCTCTCGCTCTCTCTCTCTCTCTCTTTCTCTCTCTCTCTCTCTGGACGTCGACTCTATCTCTCTCTCTCTCTCTCTCTCTCTCTCTCTCTCTCTATCCTGTCGTCACTTAGTCTTTCACAACACACTCACCTCCTCACCCCACCCAGTATAACTTAGCAGCAAGTGAATGGTGACCTACCACAATGTCCGTACTGTACCCCTTCCCCCTCCTCCCACCCCACCTCCCTCCGTCCGTCCGTCCGTCCCTACCCTCGTACATTGTGTGCCCCCAGTGATGTAACTGGCAATTCTTGTGTCACTGTTCTATATCACCTGCAATCACCGATCAGAAACATTGGAGTTTAGTCCCTCACTTAGACTCGTTTCTTTTATAGAACAATAATGTAATAAATACACAAGTTAGTCGCTTCATCGCAGGAACTATTCGCTGCTTCATTCATCCCTCAAAGTTCACTTTCCAACCTGATTCATTTAGCAAACTGTAACTTTTTTTTACGTCAAGTCAGGAATTATTTTCCTTCTTCGTGCATAGACGTCAAATGGTAGAACTCCTCGAAAGAGCAGAAAGGTCTCATGCGAATACAACAATGAGGGTGGTAAGAAATGCAATTATTTTTAAAAGACGCACCTCATTCAACCAGTGTATAACAACTTTCATTATTTAACGTTACGGGTGTGTGGGGTTTTTTTTTTTGGGGGGGGGATGAAAGCCGCCACACTCAACCAATTATATTCCCATTATCCCATTGTCACTATATGCGCCTTCATGTTGTTCCTTTGTATTTATATACTTGTTTACTGTTTTCTTGATAGTTTATGATGCCTTAAAGAAGTCTGAGGTCGAGATGAAAATTTGCCTCCTTTTCTTCTACATCCGTTTCATTAAACTCTTAAAGTTAGTTTGGGTTTGGTTGAGTGCGATGAGTTTTTCACATTTGTTTATCCCTAATATTGTCCCTTTTCGTTCTTCCGATTACAAAACTCTGTTATTGGACTTTATCTGGGGAAGGCATAAAATAATATATTATAGCTCTATCAACAATGACAGGTAACAATGACAAACACAATAGATTATAAACGCTGATGCTGGAGTCCTGGTATCATACCCAGAGATGCGCTGAGAAGTTGCACGATTGATTCACATGTAACTATCCGAGGAATTCATTTGAAATACTGTACGAAATTCTATATCAACGCAAGTTATACAGGGTGGAAGAGGGAGGGGGCACCAAAGCTTGGAAGACACCTGTCTGTGATCATAATACGTGCACATGCCAAGTTCCTGTATTGTGTTGAAATCTGTGCAAACAAAATATGCCAGCCATGCTAACAGTAACTTTACGTTCTTTTTTTTAATAAGCAAAGAAAGGAGAATAAAAGCAGAAAAAGTTGTTTGTTTGGTCTGTGACTCGTCCGCTGTCCTGTAAATTATGTGTGTTATGAGAGCCATGATCCCGGGCATTACGTCACTGGCTGGACTGGAGCAGTGGGCGCGTTTGTGTTGGCATGTGACAGGCACGTCTCGTCTAGGGCCGCCCATTGGCTTGGTTGAGAGAGATCCGAATATAATAATCTATGGGTGTAACTGTTTGTGAAATCCGAGAAATTTAAGGACACGTTGTTGTTATTCTGTGATATTTAGTCTTTTTGCACTCCAATAACTACCTCAATTCAGGCGTGAGACTTATTTAGTTTTTTTATATAAAGAAAACAATTGAAAATCCAACTCTCAGAGCTATTCTTTAAAGAACAGTTTAGCATTGATGTGAAATCGAGTCGGGAAAAAGATAACAATATGATAACTTTGTTAAGTAAAGTAGGCTAGAAAGAGATACTATAAGAGATCAACTCGACCCGTAGGTCATTGACATACTAGAGTTTGATTTCGATTCTTCATTCACCAAAGCTAGCTAACGTGAACGGATAATTTATCCGGATATTTTACCCACCACAAGTCTCCTGCACAGTCAGCTCCCTTGTTCTTGTCGTGTATTCAGGGATTAGTTTTATTATTATTATTATTATTTAGCTTCCTTTTTTTTTAGAGGTCTGTCTGGAATTCAATGACGACAGCAGGCAAAAAGGCAGCCACAAAGCATCAACTTTCCCCCGGCGTAACGCCAGAAACTGTCAAATAGACAAATTCTCGCCCGTTGACTTGCCATTCGTAACATTCGAGGGGAATAGAAGACACTCTTTTTTCTTTCTATTTTTCTTTTTTTTTTTTCCGATGAGATGAGGTGAGAAGGAAACGTCAGATTATTTTACTTAGAGTTGTATCGTAGGAGCTGCTGCATTGTGCTAATGCCATAGAAAAGCATGTCTCTTCAGATTTAGTGATAAATCGGATAGGCCTACATAATAAAATGCAATGTAGCTTACAAAATGTGCTAACCAAGTTGTGTGCAACGAAATAAATCTGGTTCTCATGAAACGAAATGTTTTGAACGCTGGTGCCAGTGCACTTCCTGATAATAAATTTCTTTTTTTTTTTCAAAAGTCTTTTCACGCTGACGCGAGGGCTTGAAAACTTTAACAAGTTATCCCGGGTGATTTCAAATAGTGTTATTTTTCTTCACCGCCTAAAATAATATTCTAGCTAGAAGATTTGGTCATAATGAGCAACACTTATATCAAAATCAGTCTTAGTGGAAACCGTATTGCATTTTGTGGAATTGATGTAGAACTGCTGAGACTGCCATCTGGAGATCGTTATTTTAAACTGCATGAACTATCAAAACTCTAGACAGCGGTCACTTAAAAAAAAAAAATTAAAAAAATAATAATAATAATTTTAAAAAAGTTGATGAACTCATTCACCTTGTCCAAAGTCATTTCGCCTTCCATCATGTCATTAGGTATTAGGACATTTCAGAGACGGGGATGTAATAGAATACAGGGGAAAACTGTTAGAATCCTAAAACACATAACACATATGAAGTCTCGCTGCATGCTCTGTTTCCGTTGGCAATCTTTTGTTGTTGTCGTGTGGACATTTTGTATGCTTTGTACACTCATGTATCGGTACACGTTGGTAGTGTAGAGCCACGCTCTTTTGTTTTCAGCGTATAGCAACCGACCAAAAAAAAATAGTCTGATGATATGGCAAATTGTGTGCATAAATTTGGCTTTCCAAACAAAGTTAGGAGTGATGATGTTTGAAAAGGTAGCGCGACATTGTCTTTGAAGTTTAAGGTGTTTTGTGGCAGCTTGATCTTGTTTTGTTTTGTTTTGTTTGATTGAGTCGATGGAGTTATCACTTTATGTCGTGCGGTGGTGTTGTGTTGGCTTCTGTGTGGATATGATATTGATGTGTGTCTGTCCAAAGCTTATTCAGTGTATTATACCATATACCATTGTATGCTGTAAAATGCTTTGTTCACACAAACAAACAAAACATTTATTGAATTATGTTGATATTGTCTCTGAGATATATAAAAAGAACTTTCTGTAGGCGTACAATTTTCTTACATTTGGCCAGCAGTAACATTGGGCAGCTAACCTTCCTGCTGGTTTACAAGACAAGTAAATTAATTAAAACTGTAAAAAGTAGATCAGACAGATTATTCAAATACTGTACCGCTCCATGATATATAATCGTTACGTAACATATAGCCTACATATGAACAAGACTCTTTGAGGGTTGTTGACGGTATTTTATAATGTGGTTATGACTCATTGAGTGAGGTCGGACAGGGGAGGGGAATTGTTGTTAGAGTATTGGGGGGGGGGGAGGTCAATTTATGCGCCATTACAGCCTATATGAACTTGATTTTCGAAACGCAGCAGTGTCTGAGAGTAAGAATCAATATCAGAATGGCGCTGCCATTTTGTTATCAACTTGGATTATTTGAACTGGCCTGAACATATTATTAAACCTATTAATTTTCACAAGAAATCTTAAGTTTTTAAACATCGGCTCTTTGATCTGATTTCATTTAACTCCCCATTAGTACATGGAGATATCAATAAACTTGCTAACTTCTATGAATTATTAATTCTCCAATGCATTCACGTCTAATAGGGATTGGAAGAATTGGTAACTCTGTGGGCATAAGCCTCAGACAGGTATTGCTACTAAATTTCTGTCTTGGGCAAGATTTCCTATTCTGGCCAACCCAGTACCTGTTGCAAAAATGCCCCCTTCGTTTGATATGTTTGGCCGCCGTATCTTTGGATAAAATAAAAACTGGGGAGTCACTGCTTTGTATCATAGAAGTTTGCAGGTTTGTTGAACAAAAGGGATATTTTATGCTAGACTTGATTCGTACTTGTTATATAAAGTCCAATGAAAAAGTGATTGCAGGGATAGACCTAAGTACGTGCGTGCATTATCAAGTCCCGCTGTTTCATAAAATTCCTCCAAGCTCCAACACCCCTATTCGTTTCAATGCTTTGTTACTATTGTTTGCTCCTTTTATGCAAAACAAAAAATCATACACTTTTTTTTTTTATCTATTCGGCATGATGAATTTCCATTTGGGTTGATAAAATTCTCTAACAACAGGAAGCCCCGGTGCGTTGTATTTGCATTTTATCGATACCAGTAAAAGCTCTCTCATTATCTTTTTGTGGACAGAATGTCAATTGCTGTGCGGCCCTACCCCACTAGAGGCCCCGTACCCTTGATACCCCACGTCATAGGCGCTGTTGGCAAAAGAGAAATCTCTCTATTAGTTTATTATCTTTCTCTCTCTCCCTCTCTCTCTCTCTCTCTCTCTCTCTCTCTCTCTCTCTCGAACACGCACACACACACACACACACACACACACACACACACACACACACACTCACATACATACGCATACACATACACATACATGTCCACCACAGCACAAGAGTGTGTAGAACGCCATCTCTATGAAATTTAGCTCCAACCCAGAGAGGTCCTTAGACCTCTTTGCTCATCAGCGGTTTATTGAGGGGCCAATTTTAAGACTCTCCACAACCCGGATACAGAATTTGGCTGCGTGATGACTGGAAAGGTGAACAACCCATATAACTCCCTGGATCGACAACGGCCACAACAACATTCATTTATCTATCTATCTATCTATCTATCTATCTATCTATCTATCTATCTATCTATCTATCTATCTATCTATCT
>JAUKPP010186597.1:0-14297 GCA_032273245.1 Phyllaplysia taylori
TTGCCGTCGCGACCCCCTGGGGGGTCGCGACCCACAGTTTGGGAACCACTGGTTTAAGAGATTGGCTACTTCAACCCAGGCTGAGAGGGACACTGTCCCAGCAGAAAAATGGAACTTGAGTAACAGACTTCACATGGGCACTAAACTCACTTTCTATGCATGATGAGCAAAGAGCCTTACCAATTACAATACACCACAGATTTACCCTTAAGTGGTCCCAGTATGTATTTTGTTATCTTTTGGTGAAAAGATAAAATTGTAAAACTGTACTTTATGTTTGTATTTTCAGCGGAGAACCAGCCGAACCAAGGATCTAAAGAACCACGTAGAGCTTCCGAGAGTCAAAAGATTGGTGGGGAATTTGCAGAGTTCTTACGATCTTTGTGTAGAAAACCTGCAGCGGTTGAAATCTCAAAGCAGGTAATAGAAATGCTGATTTTGCTACACTAAGCTGGACTAAGATTTTAGGTTATTATTTGTTGACTGCATTAGGCTTGTTTCTGTATTTGCATCTTCACATAGAATATGTACCCTGTATAAACTTTCCTAATATTTCTCTGCTAAAAATTTTTAATTGGGTACTGCATATAGTTTATGTATCAAGAGTATTGCAGTTTATGAAGTAAACCTGTCAGTTAGAGAGATTTTACCTTTAATCTTTAGGATGGTCGTCTCTGCATGGATTGTTTTCTGCTATCATCTGCTCTTTCTCCTTCTCTCTAAGTGTAACTCTTGTCCAAATAAATTTTTTGGCACTATTTCAGCCATAAGTTCTATTTCAGTCATAATTTCCTAATTGCTATGTGTGCAGAGTTGTGGCTCTTATGTGATCTTTTCCTTCAATTTCTTTAGTTGCCATTGTTCAGCCTCACTGCTTGGTACTTGGACAGTGTTGATATTATATAATGTAGCAAAATTTCAAACACACAAACATGGCTACGCCTTGTTCTTTGCTGAAAAGATATTATTTTTAAAATAATTTCTGTCTCAATGATATTGAATTTCCCTTTGTAAATTTTCATGTTTCTATCAGGTTCGAGGATTTATTGAACGCATTCAGTACAATCAAGATGTCAACATTTTGGATTTGTCGGAGATGGTGCAAGATTTTTATGGAATTCTGTCGGACAAACTCAATACTCAACCGGTGTTCAGAGGTGAGATTTTTAATCAACAACCCGACCATGCAGGTTGGGGGGGGGGGGGGGGGTTAAAAAAAAAGAATGATCTGATTTTATGACCCAATATCTCAATATTTTGGTACGGTAAAGCAATAGCAAGCAGGCCCTCTGGTGGAATGGTTTTTCTGTTTTCTGCGGTTTTGTCTTATTTACATTTTTATAGGTCTAATGAAGACAGGTGTCCTGTCGCAAACTTGTCCACTCTAATTTTTTTTTTCCTTTTCGTCATTTCGTTAGGACATGCATTTATCATTACAATTGTATTATACAGTGTATTGAGGTTGTGGTGTGTGACTATTTTCTTTATGTGATAATAGAGATACATGGTTTTGTCTGACAAGAATGTTTTTTAAGCTATATCTTCAATGTGCTGACTGGGTAGCGAACTAGCAGCTGTGGTGTAATTTTTAGGCTCTTCAGTTATCATGCAGTAGACCGGAGCTTGATCCCATGTGTGGGAAAGCACCCGCTTTTTTCTGTTTGGATATGTCTCTCTCTCAGCCCGGGTGGAGCTGACAGGCAGAGTTGAAGTAACCCATCTCTTAAATCCCAGTACAGTGTTGCAGGGCATTTAGGCAGGAAGGTGTTGTCCCTGTATTAAGGCCACCTCTTGCATTGATGTCAATATTGTCCAGGAGCTCAGAATCAAGACCGGCGCTATGGTGTAATGGTTAGGCTCTTCGTCTGTCATGCAGAAGACCCCGGTTTGATACCGAGCGCAGACGATCTTTTTTTTTTTTCTTCTGTTGGGATTTTTTTCCCTCTCAGCCGAGGTTGGCCCTGACAGGCAAGGTTAAAGTAGCCCATCTCTTAAAATGACCTTGCAGTATTGCATGATAGGCAAAGAGCCTAACCATTACACCACAGCGCTGGTATTGTTGCTTTATGCTGGGTGTAAATTCCTTGCTGTTCATAGCATGGGTTGCAGAGGCCTTGTAGGGTCTTATTATTCATTATTGCTTATCTTGATTTCAGGTTTCTCTCAAGAAGTCATTGACAAGATCATGGATTACACAGAGCGCTACATCCTCACTCGCCTCTACCCATCCATCTTCTACTCTCTGACAATGACGGACGAAGAGAGAGACCTAGCAATCCAGACCCGCATCCGCAGTTTGCACTGGGTCACATCGGCTCAGCTGGACACCCTGATCAATGAGAACGACCCCACAATACGACACAAGCTGGACAGTGCAATCACAGGTGGGCTAGGGTTGGGTTTGCTTACCAGTTTTACGTCCCCTGCAACACTGTAAGGTCATTTAAGAGACGGGCTACTTCGATCCTGCCTGTCAGGGCCAACCCGGGCTGAGAAAGAAAATATCCCAGCAGAAAAATACCAAGATTGTCAGCGCTCGGGATCAAACCAGGGTTTTACGCATGACTGGCGAAGAGCCTAACCATTACACGACAGCACCAGTAGATGGACTATTCTAAGAGAATGTCAACTAAACTAAATTAAGCATTCGCATCTCATTTGTGGTGTGATGACTAGGCTGTTCTCCTCTAACACAAGGAATGGGAGTTTGATTTCCATATTGGATGAGAATCTCCATCTCTCTGCAGGGATGTTGAGTCCCTCTCAGCCTAGTCTGGCCATGACAGGCAACCCACCTAACGGACTATACAGTAGTAGAAAGGTCGTAAAAGAAAAAGCGCAAAAAAAATGAATTAATTTCTGCAGACGTTTATGTCAGTATTTTATCTGGTGTGAAAGGGCCGAAAAGATATTTGACTAGGTTTGGTTCCTTTCACCTAGGGTTGGCCCTGACAGGCAGGATGGAAGTAGCCCATCTTACAGTGTTGTTTGAAGGTAATAACCAAAAGACTAGAGCCATTCAGACGTGGGGAGCACAGGATTTCTGGTGTAAGAGTACAGGAAAGTATGAGGCCTGTCCCCACAGAAAATAGGAAATTGGCTATATCTGGACAACTATTTCAAATTTTTCATTCTGTAAAAGCATATTTGTAGAGCAACCATTATGTGATTTTGCGATGAAGCGCCACGGGCACCACTCAAGAGCTACGAATATTGTGGTCAACAAAAATTACTACCCCTTTGGAAACTTGGTCAAAGGTGGAGTTGTAATTCAATTTTTCACAGCAAAAGGACGCAATTCACGTGAAATTCACACGGAAATTTAGGAACTTTGTGGAGAGAAATCATTGGGAAAATCACAGGTACATGAGATACTGAGGTCAATGACAAACCTCACCCCGGGTGATGCATTTCTGCCAAGACAGAGGACTTTCCATTTCGTATTAATGTACTCATTCAAACAGACAAACGACTCAAAATTCGCGAAGGATTAGAAACTCTCTAGACATTTAAAAGTTCCAGTGCGTTGAGAGCTTTGCAAACACATTTTGATGTTCTAAAAATCAGTAAAATGTGTATACATTTTAACCCCCCCCCCCCCCACCAAACCCTCTTTTATTATGTGCGACGTGATGTTTATCCCCAGACATGATTGAGCTGGACTCCAAGAGAGCTACACAAGACAAACTCCAGTGTGTGGTCAGCTGCAGCAAACACATCTTTGAGGTTTTGCGTCAGTCCAAGCAGGGGCCGGCCAGCGCCGATGAGTTTCTGCCCGCGCTCATCTACATCGTCCTCAAGGCCAACCCGCCCCTGCTGCAGTCCAACATCCAGTACATTACCCGCTTTGCCAACCCCACGCGGCTCATGAGTGGAGAGGAAGGATATTACTTCACCAATTTGGTGAGTTCACTCAAATAGTTTTGCGATAGGGGGGTCTGCTTAAGCGGTAAAGCACCGCTTACAAATGCAGAGTTCCCAGGTTCAGACTCTGTAAGGTTTATTGGGGTATTTTGCACTTTTCATGGCTCTGACCTCTGCCCTATCGGAGACGGATGTAAAATTCAGAGGCCCCACCTCGTCTATGACCTTATGGGGTTGTAGGGGCCGCTAAATAAAAAGCGACCATCCTTTAAAAAAAATTTTTTTTTTTTGTCACTTGCAACACTACACGGTTATTTCAGTCTGTTGTTTGTTAGGGTCAAGCCAATAAGTGGTCGGTGCCTTGGGTGGGATTCACTCCTTCCACTCTGTGTGTGTTACTATTGTCCGAGTCTACTTCTAGCCTTTGAAATGACCATACAGGGTCGATAGTGCCATACAATCTCAACAAAACAAACATGTTGATAGAGACATGATAACTTTTAACTTAAAGAAGCCAAACCAAGGGGTGTGGGAGCCAGGATGAGAGGGATACAACATCTCAAAGCAGGGCTGTGGTGTAATGGTTAGGCTCTTCGTCTGTCATGCGGAAGATCCCGGTTCGATCCCCGGTCGCGAACGATCTGGGTTTTTTTCTTCTTGGATTTTTTCCCTCTCAGGCAGGGTCGAAGTAGCCCGTCTCTTAAATGACCTTACAGTGTTGCAGGGGACGTAAAACTGGTAACCAAACCAAACAACATGTCAACAGACAGACTGTCGATAGCCTTGATTTTTTACTTTTGTAAATAGCTAATATTTTTTTTATTTCGATAAAGTTTGCCTGTAAAAGAAGTGGGTATGATAATGATATTAAAAAGTTTTTAATCATTTCAATATTTTTCTCCCACAACTAAATGAAGTAACATTTATAGTGAAAAGTTACGCGTAAGTTTGTTCTGTTGTGGCTCCATTTATCTGTAAAAGTATGCATGTTGTTAATGAATGAATTTTTTTTCCTTTTGTGCAGTGTTGCGCTGTCTCTTTCATCGAGAGCATCAACGCCGAATCTCTGAACCTCAGCACGACTGAGTTTGACCGCTACATGTCTGGGGAGGCCGTGCCTCCGGGGGCGGGAAACGAACACTTGTGCCAGGGCTTGCGTCTCATGTATGAGAATCTGCGAGTGTTGGGCGAGCTGCGTCAACGCCAGGAGAAAGTGATGGCCGAGGCCAAACAGCTGCAAGCCGACATGGACCAGTTTAAGGAGACTTTTCTTCTCAGTGTGGATAAAACCTTGGAGAGGACGCCCCTCACAATAAGACCCCGGAAAGTCAAGGTCGATTTAGATGCAGAGTTCTCCGGTAGTAACAGTAATCTCCCTTCTCCTTTAGTTCCGATGAGAGTCCATCTCGATGGATCCGTGACGGACGCGCCGGGTGAATCGGAGAACAAGGAGAATGTGGAACAGGAAGTGAAACCTCAAGCTGTAGTGAATCCAGCCGAAGACGCAGGTGTGGTTGTGGCAGCGGAGAAGAAACCTGTGCTGGCGGACGAGGAACGTAGTGTCGAGTTCTCCCCGGCTCCTCATCTCGCGGCTGGTGGGGACGAGGACATCATGAGTCAAACCATCAACGATATTCTGTGCGGTAGCGACGCAGACAGCGAGGACGCCAGCTGTGACATCACGGACGACCTTGAGGATGATATGGACACTGGTGCTAGCGGGGCCGCAGCCGCTCAAGATATTATCCACGGGGATCTCGGCGAGATTCCTCAAGACGTGCAAGATGCAGACCAGGAAATGACAATGCCAGGGATGACTGCGGACGCTACCACAGGGTCAGACATGAATACTGAACAGGGTGATGGTCAGGGTTAAATCTATAATTGCATATCATTGTGGTTAATTCAGCTGAAAATGGTAATTTTGTATCATTATGGTGTCCGGGAGAAGGAAGAAACTTATCTCTGTCTATGTCAATTAGCAACTTTAGATGAATATTTTCCTTGGTCTTCCATGACACGGTTTATCTTTGTTGTTGCTTTCCCTTTGTATACTTTCTCCACCTCCCCTCGTTCCCTGTGGTCGTCGTAATGTTCCCAGCAATAGAGTCTGTGATAGAATGGCTACAAGTCTGGTGTTTAGCGGATGTAACATCGCAGTTGTTCAACTAATGTAGCATCCCAGCTATTTGTATCATCCTGCTTGATGCTTGAGATTTTGTCCAGAATTTTCTCTATTGAAAGATATTTTTCACATTATATTTATATGTGTGGGATACAAACCTCATACCCAGTGTAAAGAAGTAATGCATTGTGAAAAGTTACTTATCCTGAAGCAAGAGGTATCCCAGTTTGTCTGTCTTTATGAATGGAATTTTTTTGTTTGAAAATCTTTTGGGGGACTCGGAGTGTCACAGACTTACAGGTAGCATAGGTTTCTGTATTTGTAACGAAACATTTACTTTTTTTAAAATTGTATTGCAGGTCTGTGTATCTTTGGTTCCAGATTTTTCTTTCTTGTCATGTATTGGTTCTTGCGTATAACTTAGTGTGCTTTTGTTATTCTACTTGTGTCCTTTTGTGCTCATTTTAGCGCCAACCATTTCAGAGGTATTGGAATATATCAGATCAGGACTACTCTATCCCAGAACCAACACTGTGATGCAGTGGTTAGGCTTTTCGTCTGTCATGCCGAAAACCTGAGTCTCGGCTGGTATTTTGTGGCCCTCTCAACCTGGGTTGGCTCTGATACAGGCAGGGTTGAAGTAGCTCGCCTCTTGAATGACCTTACAGAGTTACAAAAGGCGGAAAACCAAAATCCACCACTATATGAAACTCAGAAGGGACAATCATTTTCTTCATGACTGTGCCAGTGTTTTTTCTCAAGTCACGGAGCTCCTCCTTCTCATATCATTTATACTTACATTTTGATGATTTGTCAGTTTGTATTAGTGCGTGCGATTAACAAAAGTGCGAGAGGTTATAGAGTTTATGCATGTATATGATTTGCAATCCTTTATTTCCAATCTGCTGAAGCTGAGATGAAGAATGACAGGAAATATTTTGCTTCCCGGTAGATCGTTACGATTCAGGTGTTAATGGTCTCGATGCACCGCCATGTGTGTGTGTAAATATTTCTGGTTGCATTTACCTTCAGCCAAACTTCAATATTACTAGTTGACATATTATTGTATATTTATGTCTCCCAATGGCAAATGTCTGATCTTTCTTCCCATTGGCAAATGTATGATCTTTCTCCCTTCAGGAGTGCATCATTTCATCTCAAATGTTTTCCTGTTTGTCAAATCTAAGAAATTCACGACAGGATTTAGTGCGGGCGCTTGTGGTGTAATGATTAAGCCGTTGGTCTTTGACGCAGAGGACAGGAGTTCAATCCTCACGTCTAGGTCGCTTTGCTGGGATGTTGTGTCCCTCTTAGTCGGGGTTGGCCCCGGCGGGAAGGGTTCAGGTAGCCCGCCTCTAAAATGACCTTTCAGTGTTACAAGGGGCGTAAAACTTAAAAACCCCAAGTTTATGACATCTAAAAGATTCTGTGATTTAAAGATGGCACAGATTTACTTTTACTAGAAAGTTTGAGATGGAATGAAATAACTCTGAGATGTGCATGTTGCCTTGTCTGCTGCTAGTAAAACCTGAATAATCTCATGTCGGAGGTTGAGAGGCATATTATTATTGTAAGTTTGTAACTGTTAAAATGCTGTTCTGAGAAAAGGCCTTCCAAAGGTTTAGATCTCATTATAAAATTAGGATTTGAATCATATCGCTGAATGACTGCAGCTGCAATAATATGCCTCTCAACCCGCGACGTTTGTTACGGTATGAGGTGCTCAGCTTTGCAACAACTGCCTTGTTGTCTTTTGAGTGGCCGGAGGATCAAAACTTGACCACAGATCGTGCAATACCTGTGTCTACTCTCTCTCAAAACCCTGTGATGTCATTTTTTGCACCCATGCTACGCTGAGGTGACTGACTGTGAATTCAGAATGAAGTTACTGCTATACTTGTACATTTGTACTTTGAGCTCCCTCGAAAGTCTTGCTCCCAATTATGCTCTAGTATATACATCACACTACTAGTATATACAGTTGTCTCTGCCGGAGAAGACACGCCTTTTGTGCTCTCAGATGGATTGTGCTACAGTGCAACTTCCGGATAACGACATTCTCTGGATAACAACATCGGCCTCTGGTCCCGATTTTTTTGCTATATAATGTGTAGTAATAAAAGCCTTTAAATAGCGACATACATTCTAGTAAAACCTCTAGTTAACATCGAGGTTACAACTGTTGACGTTTGACCCGTGTTTTAGCCAATAATTTGCAGTTTTTCCTGTCCAATAAGATCTTCTAGAAAAGACTAGTCATAGCCAATCAGATCGCTTTATCAATCAGCCAATGAAATCGCCCGTATAAACTACAGAGGGAAATGGCATTATAGCGAGACAATGACAATCATAATCATAACAATAATGAAATAAGCACTGGGAAAACTCAAAACACATTGTTTCATTGACAGATTTACCACACCCCAATATCCACCATCTTGGAAACTTCTAAATAAGGACATTTCCGAACAACAACATAATTTTATGGTCCCCAGCGATGTCGTTATCCGGAAGTTGCACTGTATTTAGTGAATCCTGTATGAAGTGATGATATATGTATAAAAGAAGAAATTGATACAGGTTAGTGGCATGCTCAGAGGGAATCATGTCTGTAGATTTATACCGTGTTCTAAGGCAGAGACAACTGGATCCATGAATGGATGGAAGACTCCTGGAAGTGACGGTTTAAAAAATTAGCTGAAAAGGCAAAATTCTTTAGTATTTGCATAGCAATTCTGTGAAATTCAAATGTTGTAGTCGTAGTATTTAAAAAAAAAAAATCTAACTGGTTGATCTTTTTTTTTTTCATAAACTGAAGAGCATTTTTCCAAAACTCAGTATTTCTACTTTCGTTGAAAATTGAGTTAGCGCCACTAGAGGTATCTTTATCTTATAGACTTTTGTTCTCAAAGCTTGTAGTGGTGCAAAACCCAATAGTTTCCTTAATTTTCAACTTTTGAAAAAATATTTTGTTATATAAGAAGCTTATCAGGCAAGTGAAAAGGCTGATTTTCTCAGAACTTCCCAGAGTGCAAATACCGAGTTTTTGAAAAACATTTCTGAATTGTGCTTGTTCGTGTCCAGCCAAGAAAAAAGGCGACCTTTGGAACATTGGTCAATACGGGAGTCTTCCACCAGAATGATGAGCTGTGTGTTACGTTGTGTTTCTATTGATACGCTTACTCGGTAGCTCTCTATGTGCTAAGAATACTTGTACTAAATTATGCACTAAAGCTTGGTGAGTGGAAATTTATTACATACATACATGTATTAATCATTGACCCTAGCGTAGATCAACTTAGTTCATTCCAACTTATTTGCGCAAGTGTCACAATGAATCAATATTGAATGGGTGTGCGAGTTTCTTATGTGTGAATGACTTCAGTGTATTCTACAACTGGGCATTCACATGATTGTCTCTGGGTTTTTCTTATGATAAAGGAACCACAAAAGAGACTTGATGAAAGAAACACTGTTGTGTTCATTTGTACCCATTTCTGTGACAAAACAATCTCAAGAAATGGTTTTTCACTTTCTCATTTAATATTCCTCTTTCTCATGGATTGTTGATGTTATTTTCGTATTTTGATTTTATGAGGACTTAAAAAAGTATTAAAGTGGAGGATAGAGAAATCCCATTTTTTCCTTTTCCTTTGTCTTAGTTATCTGCCTTGTGATCTTTCCAACTGAATCTTTAAAGTGGCCTATCATATCGCTGATTGTTTAGCAAAAAGACAAATACCTCACTACAGTACCTGTACTATTCGCCATTGTGCAAAACAAATCATAGAGAGGATGAGTGTTCAATCCCCTTGTTGCATGAAAATCTCCGTCTTTCTGCTGGGATTTTGTGTCCATGCCAGCCTGGGTTGGCTCTGACAGGCAGAGTTGAAGTACCCCGACCCTGCCGCTAATGACTTTTCAGTACAATGTTACAAGGGGCGCGAATCCCAAAAAGTAAAGCAAACCAAAACTAAGTAAGAGGCGGGCTTCTCACAGTTTTCCGTTTATGGACATCCTAGGCTGAGACAGATATATATGACTAATATAGGCTGTCCAGTTTAATAATTAATTTTTTGTGATAAATTTTTCCTGAATGTACCAGTTAGTAGTAATAGTAGGTACCACATTTAGACAATGAGCATTTTTCAGTTGGTCTTGACACTAGATGTACCAGAAAACCATTTATATCTCTGCTCACTGTTATCTTGTGCACCAACTTTGAATTCTTAATTTTTAAAAAGTTTTCATTGATTCGTTGTGTTCTGTTCTATGACCTAGATTTGATGGGAAAAGTGAAGGTTTTGTTACAGTTAAAAAGTGCAACTCTCCTGTGTCGCTGCATTAACACTTTTCCTCCACAAAAGGAATAGAGACAAAAAGCCTTGCCTCCACATAGAACTAAATTAAATATAATTTTGCTGACGTTTTTTTTTACTAGTGCAAACATTGCTGGTCGGTGCAATGTGGAGGGAAGGGACAAAGATGCTGTCTTACCATTAGAGTGATGTGGAGGCAAAGTGTTAAGGCAGGCAATAGCACTTTGTACCAGGGAGAAGTACAGTTGAATATGACTCTATAAACTGGGACTGTATTCTAATAGCAAACTTTCAACCGTACAAAAAAAAAGTTAGTTGTTTATAGAGGCGCCAGCATCTTTGGCTGTTTTAGCCACACAACCTCGACAAAAAAAACAAAAAAAATTTAAAAGCTATAAAAAGACTTATTATAGTTTACATAGATGGCTTACACATCCCAGCAGTACAGGCAGAGAAAAAAAACGCTCTATTTTCTCAAATGGGAATGACCTTGCTATGAGTTTGCCCAAGGCAAAGACTTCTGAAGGGCGTGACCTTGGCCTTTACACCACAGACAACGATTCCTGGCTTGGACATAAACTCACAGGCAACACTGAACTAAAAATAAAGTTTGAAGTAACCTGTAGGCATCGTCTTGTCGAGGTTTTATTGGGTCTTTGATAGGCAATGAAACAAAAGAAACAATGCGGTTAAAGAGAAAACAGAGGACCTCATTGTTGAGGAAAAGTAGGAAAAATTGCTGTTGATGGTGTAAAAAGTATAAGATCAAATATCTGTGTACACCAATCTTTTTCTTTCAATTGCACACAGATTTAAATTGTTAAGTTAATTATGTGCATCGTTTGTTACAAAAAGTTGTAGTAGAGATACCGTAACCACAGGAACAAAGGCAAGAGCTCATTCTCAGATTGCCTCATGTTACCAAATGCCTTGCGTCATGCAAGGGCTCTTCAAGAGAGGATCAGTCAGTGGTGGCCAATTTATCAGTATTGTACTGTTTTAATCAGCATATCATGGGCATGCTACAGAAGGGGCTAACGAGAAAAAATCATTCATAGAGAGGCGCAAAAATATTTCCATCTTTTAATTTAAATCGGAGCACCGCAAATTATTGTACCTCTGTGTGCTCTTTTTCAATAAAGCGTGCACTTTATCTTTATGCAAAATAGAATTACCGTATGCAAAGAGGATTTTCAGAAATTGTGTGAGCTGTTAGCCCTTTGAAGCAGCGTGCCAATAATATTCCAACTTGACCCTAAGTCAGGATCACACAAATGGCCGAGAAAACACTGAGATTTAATTTGGGGCGATTTATCGAAAGATTGAAGAGCACTGCTTAAGCTTTAGTGGCATGGCACCTCAGGCATTGAAAGACTCTACAAGTCAGATTGTCTGCCATATATTTCAATGTGATTCTCAATGATGCTCAAGTTCTTTGACAATAAGAATGACAATATAGCTTTGAGATTTGTTTGTTTGTGTTATGTTTTACGGCTCAATTGATGCTATAAAGTCGCATAGGAGCTCCGCCTTTTTGACTTGACACATGTATGATATATTGTTGCAAGTTCTATTCGAATTAAAACCCATTGAAAAATGACTGACATATTTCAGCCAACAAGCACTAGGAGCAAATCAGAGAAAATACACATAGTTCATGAAAGTGGACAGTTCTTAGATATTGTTTTGGCTATCAAATGAAAGGAAGAAGGGCTACTTTTGCAGTTTTCAGTGGAAGCCTAAATGGGCTATCCTAAATCGAGAGCTGGGCTAAACCCATCTGAAATTAATCGTAAAGTGTATACCATGACTGGCAACAGAAAGTTCTCAGAAAATTGTAAAAACACAAGAAAAGTACTTGTTCACATAGCGGTTTTATAGTCCCGATTAAGCATAGCATCTTTTGATGTATGGCATTGTACATTTGGTTTAAGCAATTTAGAAAATAACAGAAAGCAACATGGTTGGTTTGAAAAAAACAGTCAAGCTGAAATTATTTCCAGCATTTTGTACACGTATACAGTGCAGCAACAAATCAGAGAAGGACTACTATAATACATGTATGAATCGAGGAAGTGAACGCCAACATCACTGCATTCTTGCTTGCAAGCCGTCATAACGGATGGGAGGGAAATGGTTGTGTCTTGTCGGCTCCTGGTAGTGCGGTGGGTTGTACAGCCCCCATTTGGGGGTGGGGATCTCCTGCGGGAATGGCACGGGGTAGCTCCAGTTGCCACGGTAACCTTTGTTGTGAGGCATTGACTGCTGGACGCTCTTCATCATGACTTCGTTGTTGTATGGAACAAAGTCGTCGTGGACTCGGCTGGTAGGCTTGGAGGGACGCTCCCAGTGCCAGTTCACGTTTTTGTAGTCGGCTGAAGGAGAGGAAACCAATGCATCAAAATACAAAACATACATTTGAGTCATAGTTACATATACATGTATATACCTGTTGTCATTATCAAATAATAATAATAATAATAATAATGGATTGCATTTATATAGCGCATATCCCAATTACTGGCTCTATGCTCTTTACAATCATTATTACCCCAGTCATTCAGAAAATACAGCTGAACTTGGTTATAAGAGCATCGAAAAAGGTTAAAACTTTTAATAGCAAGCAGATAAGAGAGATTCTGTGATGGACAGGATTTTTCATTTTGAATGAATTTGGCCTGTCCAAAGAATAAAGTAAATACAGTTGGTAACAATTCCAGTATAAAATACACATATAAAAAACTATACCAGTGGTGTAAAAAACAGCATGACTCAACTTTTCTTGACAGGTCTATGGCAATGTGGCCTTTGTGTGCACAATCATCGATACAATTACAAACCACAATTACTGTACAGGTCAGGTTTTTCACGTATCATGCAAAGGACGGGAACTCTATCCTCACAGTGGACAAACATATCTGTTTCTCTGCTGTGATGTCATGTCTCTCTTAACCCACAGGCAGTATCGAAGTAGCCCACGTATAAAATGACCTATCGTATCAGTGTTACGATATGCGTAAAACAAAAACCCAACCAAACCACATGCTCAAAGCTCAGAGATGTCTTAGATATAAAATAAAGCCGTTTCTTTTTCTCAACAAACCTCTTCTTATTTGATTTGTCTCCCTGTTGAACCAATCAGGATGCCTTGATGTTGACCTCCAGGCGTACCAGTCTGGGTGTTCTCGGCTCCATTTTCTCCATCCAGCCTGAAATTGAAATAAAGTGGTGTTAACTTTAAATATTACATGTATGAATGGACAAGGAAAAATATATAGAGAAAGTAAAAAGAAACTGTTCCTTTTCAGGAATTTTTGTCTTGTTATGCACATTTAAATTAAGTTACCTAATCTTTAGTACATGGAATGAAAGCCAGGACTCAATATTTACCGAATTTGTCTATTGAGTCACAAAGATATATATGTACCCACAAGATTGGTAATTGGTAATCAGGGTCTCCTTCTCCACAAGCAGCCACACAAACAATTGGAGACAATGATGCCCACCAACCCTAGCTTGTGCATTGTCCTAAGGGCTTCTGCAAATATGACATTAAGACTTATATTGGTCAACAATGGAAAACTGGTATACTTATGGAGAGCTAAAAGTAACATTCAATTAATAATTTTACTTACACGTGCAACATCAGGGTGGCTGCAGTGATACGTTTTCCATTCATGAAGCTGTGGCTGCCTGAAATATAAAAAAATACACAGAATCAAGATCAAGAAAAAAATCACTGCAGTAGCCTACATAGGCCCTAATACAAAGGTAAAACTGAAGCGACATGATAAAAACAGGTCAAAGGTATAGGACAGTCAGGAGCAGTCAAGTCAGTCTGACTCTGATGAGACAGGCCAGGGGCCAAATTCAATGTCTTCGAAGAAGGGTAAATCGAAAAAAAAGAAAAAAGTCTGGGAAGCGACAGCGATGGTAAAGAAAGGGGCCAAGTCCACTGAGAATCAATCCTCTATTCTTTCACATTTTAC
>JAUKPP010186708.1:0-14294 GCA_032273245.1 Phyllaplysia taylori
CCCCCCCCCCCCCCCCCCCCCTCCACACACACACTGCACCTGTCCTCTCCCTTTTATGATAGTATTGAGACAAATCAGAAACGATGACACAATTTTCAAAGTGAAATTCTCTCTAGAAATAAAAGCTTTTAAACTACTTGAACAGAAAACTCACCACCATCACATATGCGTTTTAGAGGCACAGACTACATTGACCAAACATCTCACTAACATTCAAAACATCTCATCACGGCAACTTGTCATGCTTCCTCCTAGATCACATTTACTATCCAATGAAAACAGCAACATTCATTTGTGCATCAATTATTTTGTAAAGGCTCACATTGCACCCAGCTTCAGAAGAATGGAAGAGAGTTATCCAAAAATGCTGCATTTTCAGAAAATCTGACACATTTTCAGAAATGAGGTACAGATCTGCAAAATTGTTCCCTTTCCTCCAACTGTGGAATGAAGAGCAGATAGAAAGGAAAAGACCCAATAAGCCCATGAATTGTACATTTAAGGACTTACATTATAAAAACTAGCTTAAGGATTCCAATTAATTTTCATGCACATTTTTCAACAATCAATATTAAAGAAAATAAATTCGGCAATATAATGGCAAGTTTATTTAATCTCTATTTAATGCCAATTTTCTGCAACAGTGTTAGGAATTAAGAATGCATCAGCTCTGACAGCCATACTTATCTCAACCCAACCTTTGAAGTATCAATTTTGCTAAAAATGATGGGGTTTTCTTTTGTTTTTGTTTTACAGCACTAATTTCCTTAGATAAATTATGACTATAAAACCCTCAGAATAAAAAAGAAGTTGAAGGAGTCCAAAGCACCAGAACACCCACCTACCACCTGCAAATATTTTGCAAGCATATTATTACCATGAGATATTCCACCAAATACCTCACGTCATAAGCTGCCTTTAGACCTTAAGAAGAAAACAGTCAAAATCAAATCATCCAATTCATTTTTTTAACCATATTAATAGCAAAAAATTTGCTAATTATTACGAGAACCAACTACCGCTACAAATAACTGCACCACATGACTGCAAACCACTCAGTTCCACAGAACTATGTCAAGGGCAGTAACTGTACAAATTCAGTTTCTGAACTACTTTTATTTTTATGAGCAGAGCCAGCATTTCCAATGATCAATAGAAAAAGAACCCAACCAAAACACTGCACCACATGACTGCCATCCACTCACTTCTACAGAATTATGCCAAGGGAAGTAACTGCACAAATTCTGTAATCAGACCACAAAACTGTAGATATGAAGTTACATTAATATATTATAGTCAATCTTAAATAGAGAATACAATCGAACATGCCTGTGCCACCACTTGTCCAAGATGACCACCTGCCCTAGCAACCAGCTGTCCAACGTGACCACAACCACCCTATTTTCCTGACCAACAGTCACAAAAACCTGCTCCAGATTGATTGCCACTCAATTTTCTTGTCAGCCAACATGTTGCTATAAAGCACACGCGCATTTTGCTGTGGATGAGTGATGAGGTCTAGCCCTAGCCATCAGCACCCATCTTATTAGCCACTCCTACAATTTATACACTCGCTGACCAGCTCTGACCATTGTCAGGCTTAGCGCTTACCCGTCTTAATCCATTCACTTGAACTTTTGATTACAAGTCCCTCCTACTCACAATACAGTGCGATTCATAACCAACACAGAGAATATGGGAACAGGACATACAGAGAAGACAGGCTTGGAACAAAAATACGGGAAGGCAGACTGGCAGAGGATGTGATGAGTAACATAATTGCAAGTGTCACAACACAAGTGGTCAGCTGGTTAGTGTTGTCATTACATATTGTGTGTGTCATCTAATGTGTAGTCTCATTGGTTTGTTATGACATGTTTATCTAGGTCGGTCCAGCTTTCGCCAACCTCTAACTACTCAAAGAACAATGCGGGATTTAACACTAGATCTAGATTTCCATTTTAGGAAGAAGGCGAAAAGTGGCACTGGGTAAAAAACTGAAGAACAGTCTAATATAATACATAGGCCTAAGCCTTAGTAGTATTGACAGTAGGCCTATTCAATCATTCATTCATTTCAGTAGGCTAGGCGGTGATCTTGTAAGTTGTAGTCCCGTTCGTTAAAATTTAAGTTCAGGTATCGATTCCGCCCGGGTATCGAAGAAGAGTGAGCTAGAAGTGAGACCAGGAGGAAACACTTTTATACTTATACCAGCATCTTTACTACAATTCAGAACTATTACTATTTCACTGTGAGCCTTGTTATACAAGGCCTAGATTGAAATGGAAATTCTGAATTGTAACATAGAAGAAATGCTGTGTTTCATTCCAGTCTCATGCTTTGTTCAACTCTTCTTCTTTGATACCCAGACAATATCGATACTCGGACCTGACTTTAACAAACGGAGCTACAAGATTACCGGCGAGGCCTATACTATTCCTAATCATAGGCCTAAATTTAAATATTTGATGAGATGTTTAGTTTCAGTTATTTTTATTATCACTATTACTATTGACATAATTTTCTCTCTCCTCTCTCCCAATTTATGATCAATCACAGAAACTCACAATATAGCTCACCGTCACTGTCATCTGTATGTTGTTGACAATGTGAATGTGAATACACAGCAAAAGTAAAAGTGTGTTGTAGATCTAAAGTCTAAACGTTGCTGTGTGTGTTATTTTTCTGTCTAAATTGTTTGACGATTCTAGTAGTAGTGTGATCGTTATAAGTATCAATATCAGCTAAATAAAATCAGCAGCAGGCCTAGCCCTTTAAGTAAGTCCAAGTCTGGAGTTTGTGAATGTGAGTTTGACTTTGATAAATTGAGTAGTGTAGTGTGACTGTGTGTGAGGAAGTCAGTCACTTGTTGTGACTAAACTGTGAATACTGTTGTGATGTGATGTTGATGATGATTGAAAACAAAAGACTGAACTGAACTGAAGACTTCGTTGACGTTACCTTGTTGGTGGACGCCTTGTTGGTCGCTTTGAAACTCTCAGTGAACTCGTGTAATTCAAAGAGTTACTCATAGGCATGTGTTGGCATTATTTTGTATATAGATCTATGTGCCTTATTGAAAACTGTGATTCACTGAGTGAAAGCCTCCACCGTATTTCACAATGGTAATTTCCTGTATAATATAACAACACACTACTCGCTCGCATATTACACACTACCGTTGCAGGGAGTACACATATCGAACTTACGCATAAGCATCGCGATAAAATCAGCTGGATTTGGAACTTATAGTTTGGATTGATATTATTCTTTTATTGAAATAAATCAGAGTCACAATGCTTGCAAAACGTTTCTTCCATTAGGCAAATTTAACATCCTTTCTGTTTCTGTTTAGATTGCTACAATCTTTTAACTTTTTAATCGCATTTTTTAACATAACAAGGATCGATACTTTCTAAGTATTGTGCACGATAAATATAAATCGATTCCAAAACGCTAATTGCCAGCAATGTTTTCCAGGTACCGACTGGGACAAAGGACGACATTTGTCGTGATAAATTCTATTCAGTGTTAAAGTTGACTGAACAATGCAAATCTATATAATTTTCCATTTGTTTGAACTGAGATAAAATATGTTTACCGATTATATAGTATCAGATTTCAAATTCATTCACGAAAAAGTTGAAATTATGCATTATCGTAAGCTCTTAATTATTATTTAACATAATGTCCAAACAGGCATAAGCCATCGTGTGACAATGAGTCTAAAATCTAAAAGCTCTAAAATCTAATTTGAAAGATACGCAACAAGTTAATTAGATGAGGCTACGTAACGTTTGACATACACGCTCTACTCTAATATCTTTTTATCAATACTCACAGTATTTTTTTCAATAGTATACTATGTATCTGTGGAAAATTATGAGTGGCTTTGAAAACAATAACATATGATTTATTTTGAAGCTCAGTTGAAGTACTTTTTAGATTACCCCGGAAGTGGTGTCATGGAAGCAGACAGACGCCACTTCGGAGAAGTGTTTACAAACGAGAAGGGATATCACTTGAGACACTTGATGGTCGTTCGAGAAGTTGCAGATCTAGTTGAAGCGCCATGTCTGTCATTGCACCTCTTGCGGTGAACATGGTGCGTTTTCTTAATACTATCATTATACTGGGTGTGGCACAGAATGAAAATCAAGCTCTAAATACTTATACATATAATTTTAAATTATTCTCTATTTCTTCTACTTCTAGATCTAGATTCTAGATTTACTTCTCTACTCTAGACTCTAGTAGTAGTAGTAGTAGTAGTAGTAGTAGTAGTATGTAGTGTAAGTATCTAAGTTGCCCCAGTTTTCGCCCACCTAAGAACGCATAGGAATGCACAGTTTATTAATACTAGATTTTGATTTTGGCACTGGGCGAAAATTGAATTGAAGCACAAGCACAAGAAAAATTTATATGAATAGTAATAAGTAAGGTGGGGAGAGAGGCGGGGGAAGAGAAGTTGCCACTGCCAGTTGGACCGGACTGAGACAGAGGTGCTTATATATAAATATAATTAGGAAGTTAGGCCAAGTCAAAGTGTTAGGATTGCGCCTACTACTAGACCTAGACTAGTAGTAATATGACTAGTATCTACGTTGTACTAGTTTTCACCAACCTAAGAACGTGTATGAATCAAGACATGGTAATGGTAGTGGTAGGCTATTACAATTACTCTAGATTCCTTATTTTGATGAGCGGGAATAGGCACTGGGCAAAAATTGAAGCACAGGAGTAACTAAGACTGGTCTGCCGGGGTAATAATAGATTGTAAAGCCAACACATAGAGCTTGTAATTTAGGGAGATGTGCTGTATAAATTCAATGCATAATTATCATTATTACTACCGTACCACTACTACTTCTTACCCTTTGTAGGCCACTGTTTCTTTGTTGACTCAACTTTGTTTAGTTATTGAGTCAGTTGGGTTTAATTTTTATAGCATTGTGGTGAGTGTGAGACAGTAGGCTACCCACTAACACTAATAACTGTAACATTCAGTAGGCCGGCCTCTTTGATGTGACACATTTTTATTTCTCTTTTTGCAGAATAGGGTTGTTTTTCCATTTGTTCAATTTTGGTTTTGTTTGGAATTTAAAAGGCTTAGATTAGTAAACACCCTAAAATAGATTTTCACAAACGTCCCAATTTTCATCAGAAACAAACAGAATGCACCTGTGCTCCATGCAAGATATTCATGAGGACAGCTCTGCAGGAAGGTGGGGATCGCATAAGACAAACTTCATCTGCGAGAGCAGACACGACAGCAGTGCTTGGCAGCACAAAAGGGCTTGTCCGTAAGGGAGATCGTGTTGTTGTCCAAGGAAAACATACAGGTACCGGTATATAACTTTCCAATTGGTTATAATATATATATATATATATGTATGTTGTGCTCCTATTTTTGCATTGATATGCTTCTAAGCTATCATCCGTCATGAGAAGCTATAGAAAAATCACATACAGTGGAACTTCCCAATAACGACATCGCTCGGGATCGTAAAATTATGTCGTTATTCAGAAATGTCCTTACTAAGAAGATTCCAAGATGGCGGACATTGGGGTGTGGTAAATCCGTCAATAAAACAATGTGTTGTGCTGGTTGTCTCCTGCGAGTCACTGATACGTTAAAATGTGTTTTCCGGGCTCTTATTTCAGTATTGTGATGATTATGATTGTAATTGTCTTGCAATATGCCATTTCCCTCTGTAGTTTATCCGGGCTTGGGACCGACATGAGTGCAGCTGAATTACGAACAATGGATTTTAAACGTCAACAGTTGCAACCTCGAGGTCGTTATGCAGAGGTTTTACTAGAAAGTATGTCGCTATTTAGACGCTTTTATTACTAATGTTATATAGTAAAAAAAACGGGACCAGAGGCCAATGTCCTTACCCAGAGAATGTCGCTATTCAGAGAGGTCCTTATTGGGAAGTTCCACTGTATTTAAATGGCTTCCTAGGGCAGCAAAGCCTTAAAAGCGATTTTCTAAGAAGCTGTTGATCATGCACTATTAATTGAGATAACTTACCATCCATTTGAAAACTTTTTTGGTGAAAATGAAGAAAAGATTTGTTGAGATGAAAGTACTATTAATAACTTTTTACAAAAGTTTAGTGTCTTAAAAGATAAAATGCAGTTAGCAACCTTAGTATTAGTTTCAAAGTACCAGATAGTGTTAGTATCTCTCTCTTTCTCTCTCTCTCTCTCTCTCTCTCTCTCTCTCTCTCTCTCTCACTCTTTCTTTGTCTCTGTGTTCCCCTTCTCTTCTCCCTAACTCCCATTTAGGCTCTTGGTTATTATCATTTTCAGCATTTATCTGTGGTCAGTTCCCCCTCTTACCTATCTGTACCTGTGTGTGAATCCCTGCATAGCCTCCTGATTCTTATACATGGCATCTTGCCACATGACAAAAAGCAAACAAATAGCTTTGATAGACTTCTATTCTCTCCGAAGAGTGATGTCATTATTGTACCTATATTTCTCTTAGTAGTGTCATTTCCAAGTAGTTTGAAGTAATTTGTAAAACGCTACAGTACGGATGTTGAGGGAAGAAGTTGAATTAAGCCTAGGCTACTTGTTTTCGTCACTATAGTGCGGTAAAAAAATCATGCCCGACTCCTGCTAATTTTTCTATAAAACTACTGCGTGAATTTTTCCCAAACTTTGCATAGGTGTTTGTTTCCATTTGTCTCAACAGATTATGGTTTTCTGAACAGATTCACGATTTTTAATAAAAATTACTTTAATTAAGATCAATGAAAAACAAGAATGTGGCCAGAGCAGAATATTGCAAGCTTTAGATTAGCTTTAGCACGAGGTTGAGGGGTGATTTTGTATACTCTTAGTCTTGTGACTTAAACGGAAGCATTAGCTCCAAGTTGCTATTATCTGTAGCCTAGAGTTTAGAAAATTCCTGATTATGTCGCTTGGTATTTTTTTTGTTGATATTATTTTAAGAAAATTCGTGAATAACACATGGATCCATTGAGAAAAATATAATACTGTTGAGACAAATGGAAACAAAGACCTGTGTGCATAGTTAGGGAGGAATTCGGGCAGTATTTTCAGAGAAAAACTAGCAAAAGTAGCACCACTTATTTTGTACCGCACTATAGTTGCCACAGTTTCAAGGCATAATCCATGTTGTGTAATACAGTCGACTCCACATAAGTCGACATTGTTTAAGTAGCTTTTCGGGATAAGTAGATGTTTTTTCACAGAACCTCCCCCATGGTTTATATTTTGTTGTAAAACATAGCCACTTAAGTTGACATCAACTTATCCAAGACGTGGTCTGAATAGATCTATTTTCTAAGACCTGCTCATCTATTTTTCTCTAAATTATGATCGGCAAAGTTGATGGCCACGTTTTCTTGCTCCCGACCCACCACCTCAAATCAACAGAAGGCTTCTTTGTCCAAAATCTGTCTTTAAATGAACGCATAGTGAGTAGTCGTCAGTGGTCTGGCCTGCAGCCCAAGATGATGGAACATCTCTGTATGGGAGTTTCCTTTCCAGACAAGCTCGAGCTAAACAAACAAGGGCTTTGATTGACTATCATACATACGCATTCCTCCCCCTACTCCGTGCAGAGCACGGTTCCCGCATGGCCTTTTTTTCTTTATGAGCACACAACACGCGCAACACATCGAGGCGAGTAGCGTCCTTCACTATCTCGTGTGTTTGTCAAGTTACGGTTCATAAAACTAAAACAAAATCATGGCTGGAAATGGAAGTAAATTGTCGATCTTGCCCCTCAAATGCAAAATAGAGCTCATTGAAGCCGTTGTGAGTGAAAAGAAGCAGAAAGTTGTCACTGAGGAATTCAGCATTGCAGCAAACAGCGTGTCAACCATAATGAAAAACAAATATTGTTGTAAATAACAGTTTTACTCCGGCCAGTTCGATGTCAACAAAATCGGACACGGCCTTCATAGCTGGTTAAGTCGATCTTCCAGATAAGTAGATGCTTCTCTGCCTCCCCTGAGGATATTGATTTATCTGGAGTCGACTGTAGTTAGCCTCTTTTCCTATCATGCAGGTGACAAGGGTTTGAAGCCCTTGCTTAACAAGTGTCTTCGTCTCTGCTTGGATGTTGTTTCCCTCTCAGCCTGGGTCGGTCCGGACAGGCAGAATTGACTTAGCTGGTCTCTAAAATGTTTTACAAGAGGGGTATGAAAAACACACACAAAAACTCATCATGTTGTGTTTCATGAATTCCAGGTGTTGTCAGGTATGTGGGTTTGGCAGACGAACACAAGATTGCCCCAGAAATGCATGTTGGTGTTCAGCTCTACGACAATGGTAAGAGTCATCACCATCATCATTGGTTTTTGGTCATTGGGGGTTGAGGGGGGACGATTGGAGGTAGCGGAGGGAGGGGGGGGGGGGGTGGAGGGAGAGGAAGTAGGGTTGGGTGCATTTTGAGGGGGTTTGCTTTGAGTTATGTTTGTCTAGAGGCCTCAGTCTTTTTTTTTTAGCTTTTTGTTTCAGCCAATGTTTTGGAATTCACTTAAATCATTACTCTGGTGGTTACATCATGTTGATATAGACAAATGTGTCAATTGTCTTACAGCTTTGGTAAAGATTTTTTAGCCTCAAATTCGAATCAGTCAATTCTCTTGTTTCAATTTTTTTCGTAATTTAATAGGTTATGTTTTTTCTACTTCTGATTGTAGTGTACTCCACTCATAATGGCGTCTACAAAGGCAAGAGGTTCTTCTACTGCCCACGAGGCCACGGAGCAATGGTCAAATACTCGGATATCAGCCAGCTGCAGCCAATTCCACGGACGAGATATGTGGAAGGCAACCCCATGTTCCCAAGTTATGATGTTGTCAAGAAAAGAAGAAAAGACAGACAGAAAAAGTGGGTACCGGTAAAGGTTTCTTACAAGTACAATTAGTATCTATGTGTCCGTGAAGTCGTTATTCACCTTGTACATACTTTCTATCCAACTTTTATTTCTTCAGCATAATTTTTTGGTCAAATACTCAACATATCTTAAGTATTAAAAAACGTTTTTGTCTATGCTCACAAGCATTTAATCTAGGTCCTATTTGTAAACTTGAGTTTTCTTGAGTTTCAACTGTGATAAAAAGGTACTGAAGTTCTTAAATTGTTGATTCTGTTGCTAATAGAAAACTACCGTATAGTGATGTAAGATAATTATTTTTGTAACAAAGTATTTGTTTGAATCTGAAGTGTCTTTTGTTATGCTTTAAGCAGTTATTGACAACCTATATCAATTATGTGCAAAGAAGGTTTGTTCATACGTCAATTTCACACTTCAACAGAATAAGTGAAGCCGAGGAGAAATTGAGGAAAGAGCATGAGGCAAAGAGACGTGCCCAGATGGAGAGATATTCTAAATCGGTGCCTCCACCTAGGATCTCACCCCGACCCACTAAGGCTAGTCAGTTGAGGCAAGGTCAAGGTGAAGAGAAGCCTCGGCAACCGCTGCAAGACGAATATGACATCGCATATCGGGTAAGTATTAGCTTACACTCGAAATTGCACTCCACATCTACACAGAGAGATTTTTGGGTTTTTTGTAGTTCTTGTTCTGTGCATTGGCTCAGATGTTTTTGTTCAGTAGCCTACATCTGTCGCAAATATTTTGTTTAGTATACCCTTCACTTTGCTTTTGAAACGTAGGGAACATAAATAAAATTTCATGCTCTGGTACAACTATCTCTGTTTTTCCAGCACAGGCAGGGGGGAATGCCTATGAAGTGATTATGTGCAGATGGTGATTTTGTAGTGCAAAATGTGGAATCGGTAGCCTAGTGGTTAGGATGCGGGACTCGTAATCGGGAGGTTGCGGGTTCGAATCCCAGCTCGGGCCCGACGTTGTGTCCTTGGGAAAGGCATTTTACATTAATTTTCCTCACTTCACCCAGGTGTAAATGGGTACCCGGCTCTCTGGACAGCAAACAATCTTGTCCGTATGTTAGTGCTTTAGTGCCAGTAAAATGGCAGCTTGCACTGTATACTTCCCAGGAAGTTGAGAAGGTTTCTGAATGACTTGATCTGCTGGGGTAATAATGATTGTAAAGTGCATAGAACCTGCTTTCAAGCGGGGATATGCGCTATATAAATGCAATCTATTATTATCGTTATTATCAGAAATGGTAAATTTTCAGCATCGTTACTTCTTTTATAGTCTTATATTACAGACTAACAGTAGCAACCACTGTTTAGGGTCTTGTGTCCTGACAGTTAATATTTTGCTGGGGGCATCCCAATTTGGGGGAAAAAGAGAAAAATTTGTGTAAGGTGCCTTTTCCACTGTGCCTCAAGTTTGGATTCTTGATGTCTACTACTGACACCATTTGGAAATTACTGTGAGCTCCTTGATAATCAGACGTGTATCTATTTATATTACAGTAAACTGTATCCCAATAGTTCTATGAATATTGTTTAGTATGACTGTAATATTGCATTGATATCATTCTGTCCTTGGGCGCTACACCATGATGACCAGCAATGGTGTGTGTATGCATAGTTTGTATGAATGGCGTTACCTATGTCCATACTTATCATTACATGTATGTATTATCACTTGTATGAATATGAGTGTGTCTGTACACCATTGCAAAAAGAATTTCCCCACGGGGATAAATAAAGATGACTTTCTTTTCTTTCTTTCTTTTTTTTCTTTTTTTAATAGGTAACTGATTTGAAATAACTTTTTATTTGCCTACAGGATTATCTTGATAGACAGCGGAGGAAAGAAGAACGAAACGCTTTCTCCGAGTCACCCGAACAAATCAAATTGAGGCAGATGAGGAAGGTTTTCGGAGGAGATGAAAAAGCGCATCGCATGGCGGAGACATTGAGAAAACTTCATCAAGCTTATGAAGAAGGCAAAATTGTTCAGATGGCAGAGAGAGAATATTAAGAAGTATCAAGATTTTGTCTTTGTTTCTCCTAGAAGTTTTACCATTCAGCATTCGGCAGACCACCAGGTAGACATAATATGTCTTTCATGCAACATTGTGATACACTGCTCAGCCCTCGCCTTGTACTTTACATACTATGCATTATGTTCATGTTCTATGGAAACTCTTTATATCACAGGGCAGTTATGAATGAGAATAAAAACATTCACAAGTTTTCATGTAGCCATATTATGACAATAGGATGAAAACAACAAATCTAGCTCATACACTCAGTCAAGAATAAAAAGAAATAAAGCTGCATTATTAGCCTCTAAAAGGATAGTACACCATGAGTGTACAAAAGTTTAAGGTGTCTCTCCTCTTCAGAAGATTTTAAGAAAAAGAAATTTCACCCTTTTGTTAAAATGGCAGCACCTTTACGTGCTCACTATGCTACATCCTACAAGTATTGGGACTGTGAAGGTTAAAAATCATGCGCTTGCACACATTTTGGAAGGCATGTGAACAAAATATTCCTTTAAGCACAATAGATGGTGAGCAATTTTTTATTTTTTTCATATGATACATGAAAGGAGATTACCAAAGCAGTTGTTGTTGATCAGGGCCTTATATGGATTTTTCACCCTTCATGAAGTGTTCACGACCTACATAGCCATGACAGTCTAAGTCTGTACCCTGGGTGTGGAGAGCCTTAAAATTGGTTTCTTAATACTGCAAGAGTTCAATGCAGCCTCAAGACCTCTCCAACCAGAATTACCAAAGCAGTAGAATTGATGAGCATTTAGTAAGTAGTGATGACTTTGACGTCTTTACTTTGTTTACTCTCGTGTGATAGGAATCATGCATAATTGAAACATTTTTACATTTTACTTTGTGATAGTTTTTTGTTTGGATTTGTTTGTGTCATTTTTACGAAATGTTGATCTATACATAGAATTGTATGTCTAATCCCTGATATTTACAATTTACAAGTTTATGCTAAAAGCTGGTATCGCTGTATAACGAGTAACACTTTGTAATAAATCAGCCAGAAGAAGAAAGAACCCTCAAGGTCACGCGCAGCCAGTCATGATACAATTGGGCTTGTCGGGCCTGGCGCATATATGCACCAAGTGACAGAATGGCCAAATTTTGGTCAGCGTATATATGCACTGAGTGACCACAAACTGTTAATTCCAAACAATATCCTGTATAATTAACATTCAAAGCAAACTATTCATCATAATACCATGAGTTGTATATTTTTACAGCGTAAATATGTTACGTTCAGTTAATTTAGTATCGTTTTATATAGCATTAAGTGTTGTAATTTCAAACCAGTATTTGTTACATTTGGTGGTTACCCATGACAGAAATAATTTGGCAATACTCACATATATCTATTACATAATAATTTGTGCACAGTTGTTTGCTGTGTGTGATAAAGGGAATAAACAGCGAACCATGACATTCGAACCCGGGACCTTCCCATCTGTAGGCGGGCGCACTACCGCTCAGCCATCGACGCCCACGTCTGCGGTGTAAAGGTTAGTCTTTTCACTTGTCATATAATAATGTAGTGGGCGGGAGTTCGACTCCCACGTTGCTTGAACCCTGACAAGGAAGATTGAAGTAGCCCAACAGTGTGACAAGGGGATGTAAAACCAAAATCCAAACCAAGCATAGGTTCAATATTGTCATCTTCTATGAGTATACGAGTAGCTCTAAATCGCACACTTTTGTGACACATTCAAAATTCACGAATGACGCAGTTGGATAATAAAATGGCAAAAAAATACAGCATAGAACATAATATGAAGAAGTTGGCGTAACTTACACCTTTAATCTATTATAAATTATATATTTGGCAACTTGGAAACACATGTGTCACTTTTCCCATAAAATTACGACAGCTACAGAGTTTACTGTTGGCAGCTGCCTGCAAAAGAAGATAGATAGAGATAGATCCTTATGACGGTCTTCGAGTTTTGCTTTATTCATGTCCTGAATTTAGAATAATGTATTTGATACTCATATCTTCTTAGGACAGGGAATGAGGTCAAACCTGGGATCGGGACCATGCTCTTTATGTATTCTCCCCCCCCCCTCTCTCTCTCTCCCTCTCTCTCTCTCTCTCTCTCTCTCTCTCTCTCTCTCTCTCTCTCTTTCTCTCTCTCTCTCTCTCTCTCTGAGTCTAATAAGTACACTGATTCTTTCTTTCCCCCGCCTTTCCAACTCTGTCTTTTTTCTGGAACCTGCCTGTGATCATCCCACACAAATATCAATAAATCTATTTATGTCTTTCACACCTCCTAACAACATGTAACACCAATTAGATCGTCTGCATTCTGTTGGAAAATTCTGAAAGAAAAATTAAAAACTTTCTTCTGCGAAACAAAGCTTCGCTTAATTACTTCATATTCCTAGCTCCTCTCTCCTCTTCACCACAGTTTCTCGACGCGCATTCAAAACACGTCTTTAGAACAATAGAAAAACGAAGCGTGAAAAACGTCCAACACGCCACCAAAGAGCTTATATATAAAGAGGGGTAAGCTCGGTCTGGATGAGTAAGCGGAAAGAGAAAAAAAAAGTGTTCACGCAAAAGAGTAGCAGAAAAGCTACTCAAGTGCATACTGAAGTGCGTTACTACGTCAAAAGAGAGTATAAAACTAGCATCATGACGTAGTTGATATGAATCAATATTTATCGCTAATTTATAGGCTTTAGGTTAATAATAATTTTGATGAGATTTTCTGTTTGCTTGTGCACTCTAAAATAAGTGTGTGTCTTGTTCTTTTCATCTGGTTGTTATTAAGACGTATTGATTTATAGAGTAGCCAGCTTTTGTTTCGCCATTTTGGCTTGGACCATAGCAGGGTAGCGCCAATTTTGAAGAAACGCACTAGGAGTTGCGTCATAGAGGGAGGTAAGTTGCCTCTCTCGGTACTCCTTCTCTCCGACGCCACTCGCATCGGGGAAAAAGTTGCCAGGTTGGCCTTGGCCTGTAAGTGCTGAACATTTCTGTCCGCGAGTCTGAGACGAGCGCTGATTGGCTCAATAATGGAAAAGACGAGCGGAAGACCTTGCCTTCTTTGTCTTTTGTCTTGGGTTCTTTTTTTTTTTTTTATCGAAGGCTTACAGCATTAAATGTTTGTTCGGGCCAGCAAAACACACACATATTATAATACACTTGAAACTGGGCGGTAGTTCACCATCTTGCTCATTTTTACCAAAGTGGCTTCCATTTCTTGACAAAACTGACATTTCTTGACGTTTTCACGGAGAGAAGAAGTACCGAGAGAGGCAACTTACCTCCTTCTATGAAGCAACTCCTAGTGCGTTTCTTCAAAAGTGGCGCTACTCTGCTATGGTCCAAGCCAAAATGGCGAAACAAAAGCTGGC
>JAUKPP010186819.1:0-14292 GCA_032273245.1 Phyllaplysia taylori
AACGAAATTACACACATGAGTCCCAAAGGGATGTAGGGGCAATGATAATAGGACATGAACTAATAATACAGCTACACTAACGACCACATGTACAAACTACCACTTGGTTTGGTTACCAGTTTTACGTCCCCTGCAACATTGTAAGTCATTTAAGGGACGGGTTACCTCGACCTTGCCTGTCAGGGCCAACCCGGACTGAGAGGGAAAAAAACCCAGATCCTCCGCGACCGGGAATCGATCTAGGGTCTGCCCGCATGATAGGTGAAGAGCCTAACCATTACACCACAGCGCCGGTCTACCACTTCTCACTTGGACCACTCTATTTTACTGACAAACAGCCACAAAAACCTGCCCAAGACAACCACTCGATTCTCTTTTCTGCTGACACGTTGCCATAATCACAGGCTCCTTTTGCCGTGGATGAGTGATTGGTCCTTGTCATAGCTGCCAGTGTCCATTCTTTTCACATATCGTTGTTACATATTAGCCCCTCCTACAATTATACCTCGCTATCCAAAACTGAGCATTGGCAAGGTTAGCGCTTACCCATGTAGATCATTGGGTAACAAATTTTCAGCTGAGGATGAGTGTGCAATGCGTCCATCTAGCTTAATCCATTCATCTGTCGTTATTAGCCCCTCCCGTAATTCGCAATACAGTTTAATTCCTGACCAGCAGTAAGTGAAGGCAAAGTCAGTCTCTCTTTTTACCCAGTCGGTAGCTGCAGACTTGCCACAGAGGTTTTGCTTGTTTGTTGAGTTGCGACAGCACATTTCTTTGTTCTCCTCTGCACTTTATCTTTCTCGTCTGATACATTTTAAACAACAAGAATACAAAGCTCAGACCAGCCCCTCCCCTCTCCAAAGGAAAAAACCTAACCATTTCAAAACATCCCACTTGAAAATGGGCTAAAACAGCCAAAGATACTGGTGCCTCCATTTACAACTACAGTCAAACCTGTCCAAGACGACCACTCATTATTGAGAGAAAAGTGGTCGTCTTGGACAGGTGGTCGTCTTGGACAGGTCAGATGAATATGAAGTGAAAAAAAACAACCTTTCCCCTCCTTCCTCTCAGATGAATGTGAAGTAAGAAAACAACCAACGCTTTCATTACCAAGTGGGATGTCTTTAAATATTTGGTTTTTGTTGTTGTTTTTTTACTCGGAGGGGAGGGGCTGCTTTGGTTTTCTATTTTTGTTGTTCAAAATATATCAGATGAGTGGGATAGAGTGCCGTGGAAAGAACAAAGAAACGTGTCATCGCAACTCAACGAACAAGCGACACCATTTGGCAAGTCTGTTGTTACCGACCTCGTGTTGGTCAAGAATTACAATGTATTGCGAATTACATATTATGGAAGGGGCAAATAACGATAGGTGAATGGATTAAGATGGTCACTTGCCACACTCAACTGCAGCTGAAAATTTGTTAACCAATGACCAACACGGGTAAGCGCTAACCTTGCCACCGCTCTGTGCTGGTCGGTCAGCAAACGCATAACTCGTGGGAGGGGCTAATACATGTAATGTGTAACAACGATAAATGAAAAGAATGGGTATTGGCGGCCGGGACAAGGGCTCAGCACTAGTCCACAGCGATATGCGCCCATGATTATGGCAACGTGTCGGGTGAAAAGAGAGGCGAGTAGTCGTCTTGGGCAGGTTTTTGTGGCTGTTGGTCAGTAAAATAAGGTGGTCGTGGTCGTCTTGAACAGTGACATTATATAGAAAAAAATCAAGGGGGGAAGTGAGAAGTGGTCGTTTGTACAGGTGGTCGTTAGAGCAGGTTCGACTGTAACTTTAAACCACTTAAAAATTAAAGTTTTTTTGGTCATTTTATATTCATGAGGGGAGTGATGGGAAAGGTGTTTTTTTCACTACTTATTCATCTGGCCTGTCCAAGACGACCACTTTTCTCTCGACAAAGAGTTGTCGCCTTGGGCAGGTTCGTCTGTATATTAATAATTTCTGACTCAAGCGTTGATAATGAAAACGTCTCTCAACTCAACATAATTCTTTTTATCAAGCATCTCAACTTGTGTGTTTACTTACAAAGTATTTGGCTTTTTCTGTTTATCCTCTTTAGGTTAAAAAGAACCTTTGAGTGAGGATGGCATCAGATTCTGAGGAGATTGAGTATCAGTCCTTGGACTACAGGCAAAACCAGCCTCTTCTAACAAGAGAGTCATCTCGACATGATGAAGAAGAGGAAAGTGAAATCAGCTTCCATGAAGAGCAAGGATTTATGGTGCATATGAGCCCTGAAGCAAATAAATGTGAGTTTACTTTTGACTTTTTTTTTTCTCCAAATGTGTATTTTTATTTTCATGCTTTTAAAAAAAAGCAACAGAGACTGTTTACTTTAAAAGTAGCAAGCTGTCTATTAGCCCTTAAAAGATTTGCTGCTCTATAATACAATCACAAGGGAAAACTTCTGAAGGAATGGATGAAAATCAACAGCAAATTTGTTGCTAATAAAACCCACTCCATATTCAGTGTTTGTATCTTGTGCACCAGTACTTGATAGTCTAGCCCATCAAATTTCCCCTTTGTTTAAACTGGGCCCCACCCATTTTCATCAAGAATGTAGAACTTTGTTTTGTCCAGAAATACAATCTGTTCATATGCTCACTTGATTCAGCAAAAGCAGCCAGTTTGAAGACCATGCTGGCTGTTATTTTTGTATCATGTTCTTCAAGTGAGAAGCCATGACCAACTACACTGTGTTCCTTTTGTTGGAGCAAGAACTTTCTTCCTCTGAAAGAACAATATCATAATATCAACTATTCCTCTATGAAATTAGAATCGTTGCAATTTTGCAAAACGTTATTCATTGGTGTTTTGCTTTTTGTCTGTTGCAGCTCAATGGAACCATGTGGATGACTTAGATAAATTCTTTGTGAATGTGTATGATTACCATCAGCGCCATGGTTTCCAGAACATGGTTTTATCAGAGAGTTTACAATTGCTGTAAGTGTTTGCTCATGTACATAGCTTTACTTATTTTTTTGTATTTTGATCATCATTACCTTTTTTTCAAGTTGCATGCAGAACCTTTCTACAATCACTAACAGCTGTAATTTCTGTCAAATCTCTTTTAGTGACCACCTTTACAAGACAATCACTTTACAAAAGACAACTTTCCTTGAACTCCTTTATGGCATTTTCTTTTACATACCCACCACTCAAGCTGTCCACCTGTCTTCAACAACCCCTGTGTCCTTCGATAATGGGGCGGTTCATAGACAGGATCGAATCATCAATAATTCATGATTATACATGCATTGACTATTTTACAGGATGGGGTATCCTAAGTTCTGTCCACGAATCAATAGTTTAAGGCAGAAGTATTTTTTAGCTTCCACATACCAAACCATGCATATATGTTCATATCTCATTCAGATATTTTGTCTTCCTTTCCAGACAATTTGTCTTCGTTGTGACTTTCATGACATATCTGGGCTGGTGTGTCAACTACCCAGAGTTGTTTGATGAAGTTCCACACAACACAACTAAGAAGAAAACTTTTGATGATATTACATACCCTATGGGTACATGTATTTCCAGGTATACATTCTCAATTTTTTTTTCTTTTTACAATGGGATGTAATATTCTGAATTAGCATCAATTTATCTCTTCTGTTAGTGTAAATATGTGAGTGATAACTAGTTTATAGGGATATTTACTGAATGACCTGTCAGAATGTAATATGTATAGGCTGTACATTCTGAAAATGAAGTATTGTTGTGATACCATTATTTTTTAAGTTCAGCATGTTTACTATGCTATGCAGTACAAATGTAAGTCAGTTTCCATTGAAAGGCTTGTCGTCTTCATAGTACCATCTCTTCTATAGGTTTTGTTATGTTTGCCTTGATTTCTATGGCTAATACAGCTAAAAAGCCTACTATAAACTAGTTTGTATTAGATAGCTTTTTAGGGCTCATTGTGGGTATGTTTTTAAAAAGATGTTTTTGATTTTACTCAAGCCTTCAAATTGCTGACTGTTTAGCAAAGAAACGAAAACACCACTACAATCCTTGTACTATTCGCCCTTATGCAAAACAACCAACGAAATGATATGGACATCATGTGCCAGTTTTATGATATTACCTCAAAGTAAAATATGATAGCTTTCACCAAAATAATTAAACTTGCATTGAATTGAATTATAGTAATTTTTAACACATAAATGCATGGGTAGTAGCCGGCCGGCCGGCAAAATCAGCCCTCTGACCGGCACCTTGCCGGCAAAACCGCGTCGCAGAGATTGGAAAAAATGCGTAAAATATAGTATTTTTGGGTATGCCACGGCATGTCGTAAATCTTGCAGGCAAATGAAAATTTGCCTTCCTGGGTTGCAGGCTTTTTGGGGGCTGTATGCTTGCACCCATGCATAAATGTTCGAGACTTCTTTTCAAGCATTCATTTTCTCTTTCAGGTTTGACTTTTGGACCTGGCTACTTCTAATTCTCTGCTCCCTATTTTTCGTCGGGCGCAGTATCAAAATGATAGTTAACTTTGGCAACTATCTAAGAACGAGGAACTTTTTTATAAGTGCTCTCAACATTGAAACAGTAAGTGCTGATACAACCACTCTTGTACTATTTTTTTTCCTTATTTTAACCTCATATGTGGATACCTAGGGATATTTATTCATGTCTGATTTACTTCAGGATTTTCTGATGTCATGCTTACATGCCTGGAAAAGTGGTTAAATATCTTACCTACCTAACCAATCAAGTCTGAAAGCCAACATTGTCATGCTTTCTTTTATTTGTGATTGTGGCTTTCCATTCATTTGTAGAGTTGCTAATCTTTCAGTGGGTGCAAACATAGACTATTATGGAATAACCTTTGCCTTAAATGGTGCAGACCTACACTTAATGTGTGAGTGACATCACCATTTAGGGCAGTTTAGGTGATGAAAGCATAACAAAGAAGGTCCCTTTTTACATAAAAATTCTCTCACCTCACATTAATTCTGTCTTGGTTGTTTAAACAATGAGCCATGTTATATATGTCTATGCTCCATTATAAAATATGATTATATATTAATTTGTATTAGTGGCCTCGGTAGTCTAGTGGTTAGGCTGCCGGACTCATAATCGAAAGGTTGCGGGTTCGAATCCCAGCTTGGGCCCGACGTTGTGTCCGTTGGAAAGGCATTTTACACGAATTTTCCTCACTTCACCCAGGTGTAAATTGGTACCCGGCTGTGGACAGTGAATGATCTTGTCCGTATGTTAGTGCTTTAGCACCTGTAAAATGGTAGCTTGCACTGTATGCTTCCCAGGAAGTTGAGAAGGTTTCTGAATGACTTGGTCTGCTGGGGTAATAATTGATTGTAAAGCGCATAGAGTCTGCTTTCAAGCGGGGATATGCGCTATATAAATGCAGTCATTATTATTATTATTAATTTTTCAGAAGGTTTAGGAATTTTGTCTTCATGATTTTTTCTCCTTTTGGAAATGAAAACATCACACCATGTTCTAAATCCCGGCCCTTTCTTTCCCTTTTCTCCTCTTATTTTTAGAGAGAGTTGAGCAACATGACATGGCATGAAGTCCAGTCTCGTTTACTGGAAGTTCAGAAGGAAGAACAGATTTGTATACACAAGCAAGAGCTTACCCACTTAGGTAGGTTAGGTTTGGTTACCAGTTTTACGTCCCCTGCAACACTGTTAGGTCATTTAAGAGACGGGCTACTTTGACCCTGCCTGTGTCAGGGCCAACCCGGGCTGAGAGGGGAAAATCCCAGCAGAAAAAAACTCAGATCATCCGCGATCGGGGATCGATCCAGGGTCTTCCCGCATGCAAGGCGAAGAGCCTAACCATTACAACACAGCGCCGGTACTTAGGTAGGATTCATGTTTCCCACTGCAGAACTTACTTGCTAAATCATGGGAAGGGAAAAACAAAGGTACCCATTTGGTCCCAATCCTGTATAGTGAATAAGGCTTCGGAATGATTGGTAGAATCCGACCGGAAAAGGGTGGGAAGTTTCATGTATCTACACTATTGTTTTGCTTGCGGGAGCGTGCTCTAAGCTTGGTGATTTATAATAGAGATGTGAACAGAATGTTATCAAACCAAACACCAACAACAAATTGTTTGCATTTTTCATCTCCTTGTGCTATGTTGGCTGATACTGTTCTTTTATTCATTGCGCGTAAATGTGAAAAATTTATGGACTATGAAGTGTTGTCATTATGGAAATGAATTTGTTACATCTCTCCCTCAGGAGAATAATTATGTTTTCCAGTTTATTGTTGGAAACAGTTTGCTTACTTCATCCTTAGTTTGCCTTGTATTTGCTGTAACTTAAGTGTTTCTACAATGCTGTGTTTTCCAAGATTTTTTTTCCTTTATGGTCAGGCAATTCGAAGGTCTTCTTTTTACTACTCTGGTTTCCATGCTTTACAGATATATACCACAGAATTTTGCGGTTCAAGAACTACCTGGTAGCCATGGTGAACAAAAACTTGCTCCCTCTGAGGATGCGTATACCATTGGTGGGAGAACAGTACGTATTATTTTATACAGTTTTTTACTTTTCTTTTGATGACTTTTTGCATTGACATAGATGGGAAACTGTAGCAATGATGAGTATTTTATGTTTGAACTTTGGAGTACTAATCGTTATGCCTTCGTATAGGAAAAATGTCGGTAGAGGTCGCTAAAATGGTTTTACATAATAAATATTGATGTGGTAATTACTGTGGAACCATTAGTTGGATGTTTCTTTTTACTGTCCGTTCCAAGGCAGATATTTCCTGTTTCAGTTTCTTTAATATTTGTAACAAAACACATTTGTCTTTCAGTGCCCTTCTAACTCACGGAATGAGATTCAACCTGGACTGCCTCTTGTACTGTAAGTTTTTTTTTGTTTTGAAATTTTTTTCAACCACTCGCCTTTATTAAAACAAGATAGCTTGACCATTAGATCTTGGCTCCAGTAGCTTGATAGAAGAGCATTGATGGTTTAAGTTGCTTTTTTTCTTTTCAGTTTTACTAGGCTAACTTCTTTTGTGTCCAATTTGTGTATTGCGCGTCGAAATGTTGTGAATTTTGCAGGATGGGGTAGAGTGCAGTCTTTTCAGGAATAAAAAATTAAATGTTCAATCTGATCACATACATCGAATACAGATTTGCAATGGGCAGGTTTGTTTAGGCCTGATATACACAAAAGAAATGATGCATATGTATATCATGAGGGCAAAATTAGTAGTTTGTCATATGTAGTGTGTATTGTTGGCACTATGATCAGATCTTCTAAATTTCTTTTTTTTTGTCTTTGTCACAGTTAGTGATGTAAATTTGTGGTTCTTTTTGCTTGTAGACCAATAGTTTAGTTTGGTTTCTGAATTTTATATCCCTTGTAGCACTATAAGGTCATTTTTATAGACATGCTATTTCAACCAAGCCAGCCAGGTCTAACCTGAGCATAGAGGGACACAAAACCCCAAAAGAGAGATGGAGATGCTCATCTAACCTAAGGATTGAACTTCCATCCTCTGCATGACGGATGAAGTGCTTAACCATTACACAACAGGCGCTTGTGTGGACTTAGTTTTCTGCTTTTCGTGAGCAAATAGAGATTTCCTTTAATAAGAAAAGCACACAAATGTATTGGTTTTTTTTCTGTCTTCGCACTACAGGGAGCCCTTGGTCAATCTTCCTCAACAACTACACAATGAGAGAGGAGTACAGAAGCCATCACAAAAGAAAACAACTTGCTGAACAGTAGGAGAAACGTTTTTTTTAAATGATTTGTTAAATTTTCTTATGTATAAAATCTGGAGGAACAGATCTTATCCTCAAAAGGGGTGGAACGTAAGCATCTTAGAGATGAGAGAAATCACAGTGGAAATTGATCTGCTAGAAGAAGCCAACAACATACTTATGAAAGGCAAGACAAATTTATTCATTAGGATATACAAGGGAATGTCATGGAAAAGGTGACACTCTTTGAAATTCTACAAATAATATTCTTATTTGAAATACCGTGCCACATTTTTCCTTCACAGTTTTAGATTCATTTGGGGAGGGGATGTTTTTTAGTTAGTAATGTATACAATTTTCTCTTTAAATTTACAAAGCAATATAATTCAAACAGGCAAATTGTTTTTTCAACAAATAATCACTGTTGGTTAGACAGGAATTTCGAGATTAGTGGATTTTTTAATTTTTTTTTCAAAAGAGTACTTTTGATTGGTTTTAAAACAATGAATCTTTTTTTTTTCATAAGTGAACTGTGTTTTATTCAGTTCAATTTTTTTTCTTTCAGACTCTCAACTCACATCGCAATCTTGGCTCTCCTGAACTTGGTGCTCTGTCCATTCATCTTTTTGTACCAGATCATTTATTTCTTCTTTCGTTACACTGAGGTGAGTGGAGTTGGCAAAATTTGTCAACTCAGATTCTTACGTTTCAAAGTTCTAGAAGCGGGGCTGTGGTAAAAAGCACTCACAAGATAAAAGCAAATTTTATAAACTCAACCTGCTATGACTAGTTTTATCTGTATGGAAGTTGGTATTCAGTTGTCTCTGCTACAATTTGTAGCGGGCTTTACAATTATTTAGACGAGGGGGAGAAAAGAGATAATGTTGTACAGGATTATGCGGTGAAGTGTTTTTTCTTCATGGTTAAGAAGCAAAGGAAGGACATCACTAAAGGGGGGTTAATTTTCTCATATATTTACTCTTACATACCATTTCGTAATAGAAATATAATTTTTTAGAGCTGATGCTTTCAGGCAGTTGTAGGCATAGGCATATTTATCATAGGCTTCTGTGCGTGAGTTTTGCTATGTCCATTTTACGTGAATATATTATGTTTTGAATGAAACACCAAGCCAATGTGCCCATGACTGGACAATAAACGATGATCTTATCTTATCTTATGAGAGGAGCCAGCTGTGTCAATCTTTTTGAATAAATACAGTTACTGAACATGCTCATCATGCTCTGGTAATATCACTCAAAATTCCCCTCCTGGATTAATAGTATAACTTTCTTTTAATCTAATATTTATTTATCAAATGCTACCTCATCTGTATCCCTATGTATTTGTTTATCATACTCACCATCATCATTGCCTTTCTCACCCTGGACCCGAGTATAGACCGGCGCTGTGGTCCAATGGTTAGGCTCTTCGCCTGTCATGCAGAAGACCCCGGTTCAACCCCAAACGCAAACGATCTGTTGTTGTTTTTCTGCTGGGATTTTTTCCCTCTCAGCCGGGGTTGGCCCTGACAGGTAGGGTCGAAGTAGCCTGCCTCTTGAATGACCTTACAGTGTTGCAGGGGGCGTAAAACTGGTAACCGAACCAAATCAAATCAGGGTATAGGCCATGAACAAACGCTTTCTACTTTTCTCTTCCTGGACTTCTTGGTGTTAATCCACGTCTTTCCACTTTTCTGCACAACTTATTTGACTAAGTCTTTGTTGTCTCTTTTTTCCCCCAGTTTGTCAAGAGGTCACCAAGCTTTCTTGGATCCAGGCAGTGGTATGTACGAAATTATTTATTTTCGTTGTGGTGCTAATAGGAAGCAAGGAAAGTAATCGATGCCATCAAAGATCACAAGGGAAATGGAGCGCAATGCCATTATGTTACCCACTAGAGTTATTAAAGTACAATGAAAACAGGATAATTGTTGTGTATATGTATGACTGTTCTTTTTTCTTAAGAAGTTATTATTTAAAAAATGCGAACAAATCATCAAAAGGCCTTATCATGTTTTATTAGTACTGGAAGGCTATTATAGTAAGGCATGGATTTTGCATTTTTGTAGCACACAGAATGTGTGTGGAATACTATCAAGGTAGAATTCTATAAAGGTCTCATATTGATGCGAATGCCTCTACTATTTTTAATATATTTCTAACTCCTCAAAAACACTCGCTGTCCAATGCTGCCATGGTCAATCGTTTTCGTGATAGTACGGCCACACTACTTGCTCATAGCAGTCACTTCTGGGAAGCCTACTGCAAAATGTTTCCTACCCAAATCCCAACCATGTTATGTCAATGGCTGCCCTGCATCCACTGCACTTCACTAGACTTTCTATATAATCTCAATCTATGTACAATCGGGCTTGTAGATGGTTTAGATGCACAGAAAGAAATTCTATTTCCATAGCCATGTAGTAAGTGACAAAAACTTAGACTCTGTCCATCATGGTCATCTGTCCATAACAGGATTTTTTGTCTGTGAACTTGAGAGACTGTACTGGACAGGATCGACGATATTTAGTTGTCAGTCAACAGACAATAGAGACTTTCACAAGTACATTCAATTCTAAATTCTTAAAATGTAACTTTTTCAGGGCAAACTATGGTCGTTTGTACCTGAGGCACTTCAATGAGCTGGACCATGAGCTGAATGCAAGGTATGGTCATTATGGTATTTGCCTTATTACTTTTCTTTTAAAAGATCTTGAGATTATATGCTGTTTAAGAGAGTCGTTTCTTTCTACTTTTTCTTGGTGGGATGGTGTTCTACGTGGATTTTCATTAGGCCACTCATTTTATCAAAGGAAAGCGTTTCTTTTTAAACTGCATGATGCAAATAAGATATGTGTTGCTGGGGCAATGAAGCAAACAGCCTTCTTTTCCCCATCAGTAATCATATTCTTTGCCATAATATATTGTTTGTAATTTTTATTTTGTTATGTTTGAAGCTGTCACAACTTAACAGTTTAAGTTTATATATGTGTGTGACCTCCATTTTAGAGTTTATTACTTACAGAATAAGATTCAGGAATATGAAAACTCAATGAAGATTGTAAGCTAAAGAATATCCTTTTTTTATCAAAACTAAGCTAGATTTCTCAGAAAGTCAGTATTGGAAAATCGGAAGTGCGCTAAATCTAGTAGTGTATTGTAGTTTGCGGCATCCGTAGTGTAATGGTTCGGCTCTTCACCTATGAGTTTTAGGCCAATACTGGGTGGGTTATTTGATTGAGTATCTTCATTCTTCTGTTCGGACAGTGCCCCTCTCAGTAGCCAACCCCTGACATGACCTTGTTAATTAGTTTAAAGTTAGTTGTTTATAGAGGTGCCAGCTTCTTTGGCCATTGTAGCCTCTTGTTAGCACTGCGGTATTCTTTTTCCTTGGGGTTTATTCAATTTGTGTTTTGTCAGTGCAGGTTCTATTGAGGTCTGTTTTCGCTTAGTAAATGACATGACCGTAAAGTGTTGCCTAACCACACCAAGTGTCTTAAGTAATTCAAGGATTAAGTAATTGTACTCAAGCACTGAAAAACATTCCAGTCACTCTGCCCCAATGCCTGATCCCAACCATTCATTCTTTTGCCATACAACTGTTGTTTTTTTATGTACTTGCCCACGTGTCAAACCTTCAGGTTGAACCGAGCCTACATCCCATCCAAGATGTACTTGAACAGTTTCACATCTGCATCACTGACCATTGTGGCAAAGTAAGTTGAACTATCAAATTGGACATTTTACAGAGATACCGATTTTCTCGATAAATTATATGTGTCCATATAGAAGCTAGGGGATTTTTTCATAGATATGGGCATTTAGAGGATGTTCTTGTATTTATTTAGTTCAGTCATGAAATTTGAGAAGTCTCATCTTTTTTTTTCTTTTTCTTTTTTTTTTTTATTGGAAGTCTTATCTTTTTGAAAAGACATGAATAAACCCAGTTTAATGGCTAATGCATACGATGCGATACAACACGTAACAACCAACAAATGACAGGGCCAGTTTTCCCTGCATTCATATGCCAATTAATCATTTTCACACGATGTGCAACAGTTGAACGAAAATCAAACTTGTTTGATTTTCGTTCAACAGTTGCGCCAAACGAGCCAATCAGAGAAGAGGGAGGTCAGGGTCATGGAGTCTTTCTAAACTCCTTGGCTTCAAGAGCATTTTGAAAAGTTGAAAGGTCAACGCTGCCGGGTCATGACTGTTGTGTAGTTGGGCAAAGTCAAGTACTCTTGTGAAATGGAACTCAGGCCAACTGTTGTGTGCGAGTTGGGTCGTTGTTGCATCATGTGTTGCAGAGTTATGCCCGTCTGCACACTGTTAAACATTTACATTGTTAGTTTAGCATAAAATATGTCATTGAGAATGTGAAAAACAGTTTTGTAAATTATTCATTCTGTTAACCTTGTTTAGATATTTTTATATGGCTCTTTTTTTCCCTCTTATCATTTGACATCCAATGGTAAATTCTGTAAAAAAAATAAATCAATCAATGAATGGCGTCTGCATTGTAATGGTTTGGCTCTTCATGTATGATGCAAAGGAGGGAAGTCCAATTCCGTTACATGAACAAGTATTTCTGTCTCTTTGCTGGGAGGTTGTATCCCTGTCATCCCAGGTTGGCCCTTATAGGAAGGGTTGAAGTCACCTACCTCCTTAAAGACCTCACAGTATTACAAGGGACATAAAATCAAAACCAAACCAAATTCCAGTGTTATCCGTGCATCAAAATCAATGCTTCGCTGAGAATTATATAAATACAATTTTGTAAGTGATTTACTCACTTAAACTTGCGTACAAACTTTTATGTGGCTTTTTTTTTTTATTTGCTTATCATTTAACATCCATCAGTAAATTCTGCCTAAAAAATTTTCAATACTAATGTCCATACTGTGTCCATATTGAGCCCTTACTTTTACAAAAAAAATTCTCAGGTATATTGCCTTCTTTGCGGGAGCCCCTGCTGCGGTGCTCTTCATTTTGGGAATCTTGGACTTCAACGATGTCACCAAGGTGGAGCACCTCTTCACGGTGGCTTCTGTGTGCGGTGAGGCTTGCTGCTAAGTGTTTGTTAATGTAGAACATTATATTTTTGCAAGTTGTTGGTCATGATAGTCTTACAGTCTATGTTGCTGACTGAGATGTTATTCCGTCATATCTAGGGTGGATGTGAAATTCGTAGGTCCCGTCTTGTAAATGACCTTGCAGTGTTGTGTGAGGTGTTAAACAAACAAACAAAAAAGAGAGAGAGAGATGTTATTGAATTCTGAGACTACCCACCTCCCCGAAGCGTCTAAAGAAAAATTAGAAGTTCAAGCAAAAATTAAATTCTGTTGCTTACCAGTTACTGATTAAAAATGAATACATCAGATTTCCTCTTTTTGTATTTGATACTTGTCGCTCTTAAAGTGTCCACTTGATATGTTTGAGGTTCATTAGTAAGATCACCATGTTGAATCTTATACCATGTTTATTTATCTATTTATTTATTTAAAGGCTTTTTTAATGAAATTTGGAACAGATAAATTTGTTGCATTCTTTAGCCATACAGCTCTCCTCAAAACATGTATTAATGCAACGTGACCTTTTTTTTTTCAGGTATGCTTGCAACTATCTGCTCCTCTCTGATCCCAGATGAGGTGAGTGAATCTATTCTGTGCTTGTATTGTTTATTTAATTTTTTGTTTTGTAGCTGAAGTGCCATGTTTGATTAGTGTGAATGTTTCCTATGCTTTTATTTTAATGCCATATTGCCACTGAAATGTCTTGTAAAGAGCATTGAGCATTGTTGGTTACCGTATGGAAATGCGCTATATAAATGCCATATATTATTATTCATATTTTAAAAGGATAGGATATAGCCCTTGTTGTTGCAGATCACAGACTTATACTGGTTATTCACCCTTCAAGTCGTTGATTGTTTGGCATAAGGGCGAATACTACAAAGATTGTAGCGGAGTGTTCGCCTCTTTGCAAAACAACCAGCGGAGTAGTCTTTAAACACCTACAGAGCCACCATGGCAACCTAGCTCTACCTAAACAAATTATGTCTCTCTTTCCTGCACAGAATGAGGTTTACTGTCCCGAGAGGTTGATGATGAGCATCTTGGCTCAGATCCACTACATGCCGGACAACTGGAAGGGAAAAGCCCACACCTCCACAGTCAGGGATGAGTTCTCCATGCTGTTTCAGTACAAACTGGTAAAGCTAATCAGATTGTCTCCTTGTTAATGTGCTAAAGGCTAAAACAGCTGAGGCTGGTGCCTCTATAAAAACCCACTCCTTACTACTACTTGTATATGTGCCATGGGTGTAGGGTGGGGGTTACGGGTGTCTGCTTCTTATCCACCTAAGGATGATAGCAATGAATGTTTGAATGAAGAGGATGAAATAACAAAAAGTGGTATTTGATACAGACCTCCTTCTGTCTGGAAATAAAATGGGGCCCAGAATTTGCCCAAAGTACCCTTTTATTTTGATCAAGTATGCCAAAATGCCTCTCTCTATTAGTCTGTAGCATACATTAGTCTTTTTCTTTTTGTCTGTCTCTC
>JAUKPP010186930.1:0-14289 GCA_032273245.1 Phyllaplysia taylori
TTAAGGGACGGGCGACTTCGACCCTGCCTGTCAGGGCCAACCCGGGCTGAGAGGGACATTGTCCCAGCAGAAAAACAAAGATATACTCGATCAAACAAATTGCCCCACCCGGGCCTCGAATTCACGTCCTCTGCGTGATAGGCGAAGCGCCTAACCATTACACCACCGCGCCGGTACGAGACTGAGATCTTTGTCTGATGTAGATTTCACAAGTAAGACAAGGGTTGTCGTAAGTAGGCTGTTAGAAAGAAAGACTTAAGATTAAGAGATTATTGCACAAGAGAATTAGAGATAACTATGTACAAGATTGATAAATTAGACCCTAAAATAAATTCAACTTGACAACAAATAAAAAGCAATTATGGCACAAGGTGCGTACATGTATTCCAAACAATTTATCATCCCTTCACTAGGTTCAGCTTTAGTTATCTAAACCTATACAATAACACAGGTACTACCAATAAGGGTGCCCTTTAATGAATGTATAAATTCTTAATTTGAAACACCTCAAAATCTTGAAAGATGCATAGTTTCTTCAAGGAATTACTGAGACTTCCAGTTCTATCTGGGCTAATGCATTACGCTGAAATAGACAGAATGTCAGAATATTCATCTAAAAGAAGGTAATAGTACAAGGGCCTTTTTTAAAGTCACAACAACAAATCTGGAATGCCAATTTAAATGTCCACCGCAGTGACCGATTCTTTGTGATAAAAAATTATTTAATAACTTCTCTGATGTAGCTCTAGGAAACAGCCAATTCACAATAAAAGATCGTGAGCTCAACATTCATAACAATTGTCATCATCAGTAGAGTAAACAATGTGCCAACCATGAAAACAACAATATCGTAACAACAATAATGATAATAAAAATTAAAAAAACACAACGACACACTACACAACTGGTTTTGTCTCTTTGGTCTTCCTTTTAAATACTCCTTCTAAAAATAAAGAAAGCCTATTTATGCATACAAGTAAAATATTCAACAAGGGTATCATGAATAAAATCATAAACATTTACATTTGTACAAACACTGATTTTTATGATACACGTTTCAAGCACACTTGTACTTGTGATATGCATGTCTTCAAAATGCATGCCTACTATGATGTACCAGTATATGCATTCAACACAAAAATGTGGACAAAGAGTGTACATCTTAGCTGATGTTTGCTATATCATGTATGCATTCGCCAAACTATCATCTTCCTAGCTCTTTGGGCTTTACATTTTGTCAAGATGGGGGTATTCCTTCTTGTTTACTTGTAAAGAGGACCACTGCCAAAGCAAACCACCTTAATTTACATCCTTATTGGGGCTTAGATTTTTAGGAGTGGGACTCCTATCCCAATCCTTTCTGAGTTGAACTTGTGAAAAAACACAGAAATCCTCCTGCCTGTGAGTGTTGACAAAACTGTTAATGTATGAATTTTCCTAAGTAACTATACTTTTTTAATCAATGCACTGGATTATGGCATTCAGAAAAATAAGGTGCAACAGTATACACTCACAAAATCACCAGGTAGGAATAAATACCATTAACACAGTTTACGAAGTAGTAGTATGGAGTGGATTATTTATAGAGGCGCCAGCCTCAGCTGTTTTAGCCTCAGCTGTTTTAGCCTCTTTTTTTTTTTTACTTAAGCACTCAATCAGGCTTTAGTTTCCCTGAGGGTTGCCATTTGCATGCTGCATCAGCAGCATTCTGCTGTTACGAAAATCCACACCAGGCAAATTTTTTTGTAAAAGATAAAAAAAACAAAAAAAAACCCAAAAAACCCAAACAACCCCCCCCCCCCCCCAAAAAAAAAAATAAACCCCCAAAAACCCCAAAATAAAAACAAATATGTTAAAAAAACAACCACAGTTTAAGAAAAGAACTTATTGGAACAATCTCAAACAATCTATCTTCAACACTTGTCTACTACTGTGAAAACTGTTCAATCATCAGAAAAGGGGTAACATGACTCTGCAATGATGTTTTTTGCAAGTCACTATAATTCAAATAACTGGGAAGGGGTTACTTCAATGTCGGTCAATTCTTCATATGGCATATTTCTCTGACATGTAGTTACTTAAGTACAGATCCTTTGTAACACAAAGACTTTCAGTCAGACAGGTGATAAATGCCATAGGAAGGAAAATATAACCCTATCCCTAACAGCTCCTTTAGCATCTCTCTATCATTCTTGTTTTCCGTTGTTTCTCTGAGGATAAGCATGGGCATCATAATTTTAAGTCCTGTAGATTTTCTACCTGGAATATCATCTAACAGAATATTCATATTGCAATGTTTTGAACGTAATACATGTATCCATATAAAGTTATCTTATATGTGCCACACAGTTTTCCTCCGGTACAGTTGATGATATCATCCACTTGAATTGATGTGGAGTTCCAATAGCATAAAATGTTTCACCCTGTCTAGCTGATGATGAGTGGATGACTGCGACCAGGCTCCAGCCCTATAGTGATCATCGAAAGGTTATACCGAGGCCCTCTGCAACTCCAGTGCGAGGTGGCACATTCCTTGCTTGCCTGCATCAGGAACAAAAAACAATTCAATGTATCAGTCACATCTGATTAATATTATACTCGGGTGACACAAAAGAACTTTACTTTCGACAACAATTGTAAAATGGTTAGAATATAGATAGAAATGCCAAATTTTACAGAAATACTTTGATACCATCCAGATTTATTGTGCCAAAATTGTAGACAAAAATTCTAAATATGAAAGAAATTATGTCACATGCCCCATTTCGCGCGATTGCACCCTCTGAGGAACTTGACAAAATTGTCAATGACATTCTCAAGTTGTTCCATGGGGATGGCTGTGACAATAGGGATAACAATGAGTTTCAGTTTCGTGAGGGTTTGAAATTCACAGACATACAGGGTGTTTTTTTTATATTGATCGATACTAAACTGAACTTACTCAAAGACAGTAAAAGATAGAAACATTGTTTTCTGCCGATTCATCCTCATTCATTTAATTTTTTTTTGGGTACAAAATCAACCGATTTCACGAGCACACTGCGTGACAGTGACAGTTTGCTCAAACAGACCCCAATTTTCAGCGTGCAGAAATGACGCTAATCTTGCATTTACCAACTGCGTCTTGTGTGTTCACAAAGCAGATCGCGCCACTGCGGCTCTGAGAAATTCGAACTGAGAACAGCAAGAATAGCACAATCCAAAACTCAACAAAAACTAAGAATACAAATTTGGTAGAAACTGATGATGTGAATTGCTACGATAACAAAGATAGAAAAGGTGAATTTACAAATTGCATTGCGCCCGATCATTTAAGAAAAGACTTCATTAATTTGACTCTTTCAGAAACATCCATCGCTTTCTACCTTAAAAAAATAAAACACAAATTATTTCTTCTTTGTAAGACATGAAGCCAGAGGTTGGTAGACATAATTCCCTTTGGAAAAAACAACTTTTATTGCCCCTATGATGGTTCCTAGAAGCCCTCCTCTTTGGAATACCAGTGCGCTGTTTTGACGCCATGGCCTAAAACGGCCTTGTTCCTCTAACATGAGTCATTTCTAGTTCTAGCATTCTGCAAATACAGATAATGGAGGAAATTCACGGTGGAAGTAAAATTTATTGATTCTCAAATAGTATAATTTCCTGAACACGTCTTGGCCCCGAGCTGAACCCCTTAGGCGGAGTCAACAAACCCATGGGATTCTTTCAAACATAACGTAGTTTAAGAATCACTGCCCAATGGGCTGTACAATAAACAGCCGACTTTGGATGAATAATGTCGATAGGGAATGAAAAAAGGATAAACTCATCCAAAGCTCAACTTATCCATTCTATAAGTGTAAAGAAGAAAAGGGTCTGGAAGTAGACAAAAATAATAAACTTTGCCAAAACTCAAGTCAAGGGAGTTAAGCTCAAACAGTATCAATTTGTGTAAAAGAGTCTACTCGAAATCCCCTAGAAAATCATAAAACAATCAGATATCTTACGCGAGAGTTTTTAAGTGTACTTCCACATCATCTCCCAGATCAGCGACATAATGTCGCATACGCTGAGTGTCTACCATTACACATTGCCATTGGGTAGTTCGGTTACACAGAACCAGCTTATAGTCGTGATGTCTCGATTCTGCCGCAGAATAAAACTCCAGCATCAGCCGAATCTTTTCCTGGAAATTGAAGAAAAAAGGAGAAGAACCAGAATAAGGCAGAAGCTCCACAGAGGGATTATTCCAAGAAAATGCCACCCAAAGTAAAGCAAGATGAATTAATTTCTGCACATGTTTTTCTTGGAATTTTAACTGTAGAATTTCTTAACCACAATAATTTTACAGTGACATCCATACAAATGTTTCTCATATAGGTGGCACATTGTAAAAAGAAACAAACACCACAACACCAAAGCACAGTATGACATAACTTTAATGGATATGTGGACATTTTACATGATTGAACGTGTGGTGAAAAACGATAGACGATTAAGGGGCACACACATCTCTCTTCGGGTACCTCTGACGAATCCCCTTTTTTGTTTTGGTTTCTAGTTTTATGTTCCTTGCAATACTATAAGGTCATTTAAGAGATGGGCTACTTCAACCCTGCCTTTCAGGGCTAACATGGGATAAGAGGGACAAATCCCAACAGAAAAACACAGACCATCAGCAGATGGGATCAAACTCAGGTCTTCTGCGTGATAGGCAAAGAGCCTAGCAATTACACTACAAACATCGGTCGACATCATCTTCTCTAAGATCAAGTTACATGTATATGAAGTTACGCTACAGATACAATGTTAGGGCCAAAACACATCAAGTTGATAGACCTCATGTACTAAAAAAGAATTATTCAGATAGAATGCAACGTATAATGATTGCATCTATGTATATATACCCATCGTTCAAGTTCAAACAATTAAAAGACAATTCATTAGCGTTGGGGTAAACTATTCTAGCTGTCACTGAAATGTTACGCTAGAAATACAGAATGACCCAGAAGGGACATCTGTGAAAAAGGATTGCACTGAGATTTAAAATGAATCTTGATACAGATCTCTCTTTGTCCACACAGCTAGATTTCTGAGAGGTTTTGTTCCATTCTTACATGGCAATCTAATTGTAACCACTGGTATTAGTATTGGGTAAAAAAACAAAAACTAGCGGTCTATAAAAATTTCACATTTTACATGGTGATCTTATTGTAACTATTAGTATTTATTAGGTTAAAAAGAAAAAACCCAAGAGGTCCAGTCCACATTTTACTTCCTGGAGGTTTAGCTTGGTTTTGGTTCAAAACTTCCCGCAACATTGTGAGTAATGTGAGGTCAGTTTACAGAGGTGAACTCCAATTGAATGTCCAACTCTGAATGACGAGGATCAGAGCCTTAAATAAACCCAAAACAATCCAGCACCTGGGATAATAGGGCCAAGACTATTTCCTTATACCTTTCAAGACACAAAAAACAATATATAACAACAAATTTGAACAAGAGTGTATTCAATTTCTGATATTCATCTTTATGCAATAATGCCCAAATTGTATTAATATTTCCTCTTCATTCACTCCAAAAGATCTATACAATCACAGATGTAAAGGGTGAGCCAAAAAAAAATAGGTTCCTGAATTTTCGCCATATTTCGCTTAATAGGCAGCGAATTTTCACGAAACTTCACATTAATTAGTAAGTGTGTCCAGGCGGAAAAAGTTTCTGAAAATTTTGAAGAGTTTGATGATTGGGCGAAATTTTAAAAGCCGCCCTAATTTCTGGAAATGCACGATTTTTAAAATGTGCAATAAATTAATTGGTGAGCACTGTGTGCGTCTTTGGATGGAAAAGGGTGGTTGTCAAATCGATTATCTAATATAAAAAACAAGATGGGTTTTTTTTGTGTCGAGGCTCCAGACTTTATTACTGAACCGATTTTGACCATTTGGGCTTAAAAAATTTGTCTCGATCTCAACTGTGTGCTTTCCTGGCGTAATCAGTAAAAGAAAGCAGCCTTTGCATGATATTATTTTTTATACTTTTGAAAAAGTTTGTTCTCAACGCTATGTTTTTAACCTCCCTATACTTTCAATATGAAAGCGGCTTCAGATAAGGTGCTTATGAGTGCGTTTCTGAAAAATCAGAAAAAATGCGTTCCTGGGTTGGAGGTTCTGGGGAATTGGGAGAAGTTCGAAGAGTGGGTTCCAATATTAGCAATGGGCTTGGAAAGGTCGACGGAGAAAAGGATGCGTCAGGTAGGCCTACCACATAGACACTAGGTCCATGACCTACCATTATTATAATAGCGACAAAATTCATTGCATCTAATCTACTGCTACTACTACCTACCCGTGCAACAAACGGGGATTTACACTAGTAAAGATGACAAAAACTAGAATTCTAAGTATAATAGGCTTCTGTATCTCTTGACATAAATATATGATCAAAATTATGATTTCCTGCACTTCGTAAGTTTTGTTGAGTGTGTTTTGCCCTAGGTAAAGACCAAGCAAATTCTCTTGAACTTTTCCCAGGAATAAAACCCCTAAATGAAACAATGACAAATTTGATGAAAAATAATAAAATCAGGTTAAAGCGGTTGCTTTTCTCTGTTGTAGGCCTATGTGTCATTTGATAAAATCAACCCGCTTTAGCTGAATAAAAACGTTTATCTCCAAACTTGCTCATCGGAACATATTCCTCAGACGACAACATGATGATGAGTGGGTTCCAATATTAGCAATGGGCTTGGAAAGGTCGACGGAGAAAAGGATGCGTCAGGTAGGCCTACCACATAGACACTAGGTCCATGACCTACCATTATTATAATAGCGACAAAATTCATTGCATCTAATCTACTGCTACTACTACCTACCCGTGCAACAAACGGGGATTTACACTAGTAAAGATGACAAAAACTAGAATTCTAAGTATAATAGGCTTCTGTATCTCTTGACATAAATATATGATCAAAATTATGATTTCCTGCACTTCGTAAGTTTTGTTGAGTGTGTTTTGCCCTAGGTAAAGACCAAGCAAATTCTCTTGAACTTTTCCCAGGAATAAAACCCCTAAATGAAACAATGACAAATTTGATGAAAAATAATAAAATCAGGTTAAAGCGGTTGCTTTTCTCTGTTGTAGGCCTATGTGTCATTTGATAAAATCAACCCGCTTTAGCTGAATAAAAACGTTTATCTCCAAACTTGCTCATCGGAACATATTCCTCAGACGACAACATGATGATGACTGATTCCGACAAACGATTCATAGACGATCTCAAGGACTTGATGTGACAATTTCCTTCAGTTGTTTCGGCCATGTCTTGAGAACTCCCTATTGACCAAATAATTTTCACCAGGTTTGGATATCTCGAAAATTTATCCTTGAAAAAGAGCATTAACAAAGGAATGAGGAGAATGCGCTGCAAACGAAAGATCATATATTTTAGGAAAATGAAATGGTTTCTTAAAATGCGCGTTTCTTCATTTTCTGGGCATCAAACAAAACAAAACTTTCAAGAACCTTTTCCGCCTGGACATACTTATGTGAAGTTTCGTAAAAATCCGTTAACTATTAAGCGAAATATTGCGAAAACCCAGGAACCTATTTTTTTTTGGCTCACCCTATACATGCAAATACCAATGGTTGACAGGCCCTCATTTTTCTTCATATCTAATTTTGTACATGTTCTATTGTCCTAATCTATTTTCAAGTGCTGAAATGACCATAGGGAGTTGATAATACTGTAAAACCTCATTAAAACAAAGGACACAAAAAGAATTACAGACTCATCTTGCCCCTGAACACAGATTGAATGGAGACTACTCGAGGCCTACGATATAGACTTACCTCTTTCACGTCAACATTTTGTTCTGCATTCAAATGGACACTATCAATGACCTCCCCATTCGGTAAAACAAGCTTCACAGTTGAGGAGAAAGATTCTCCTTCTGAAATATTAAAAACAAGAACAATATAACTGACAGCATACTATTACTTAAATCACTTTCCTTTTGAGTACCAGTATATCAATTTCAGAACCCACACTCAACTTGGGATTGTAAGCAAAGGATTTTGAGAGGGATTAAAAATTGGGCAGGTGGAAATTGCTCATTTAAATGGAATTAAGTTACAGCAATCAGCAATGACTACAAAGAAAGTATTCGCGTGGCTGAGAGCAAACATAAACAAACCACTCTAGGTGAGGGTATATGCAGTGCAATGTCTTATATCACTTGGTTTGTCATTAGTACTTGTTAGATATACAGGTTTTTTAAAATTCTTTATTATTGATTGATTCTAAACTGAAATAACTCAAAGATAGTAAGAGGTAGACACATTCTATTTTCTACTGATTAATTTTCATCCATTTAAGTTTTTTTCTGGTACAAAATCAATCGAATCCATGAACCCACTGCTTAACAGCTCCAGTTTGCGCGAACAGACCCCGATTTTAGAGCGCAGAAATGACGCTAATCTTGTATTTACAGGTGCATCTTGTGGGTTCACAAAGCAGATCACGCGCCTGCAGCCCTGAGAAAATTCCAACTCTGCACAGTGAGAAAAGCACCATCCAAAACTCAGTCAGAACTTGGTATCAAAATTTGGTATAAACTGGTTATGTTAATTGCTATGAGAACAAAGATAGTAAAACTGGATTTGCGAAGTGCATGGTGCCCAATCAATGAAAAAGACGATTTCATTAATTTGATACCACCAAAGACATCTACTGCTTTCTGCCCTCAAACTGTTTATTCCTTTTTGAAAAACAGTTTTAATAATCCTTTTATTGCCTTACGATGTTTTCTAGCAGTCCTTCTCTTTGGTGTACCAGTGCACTCTTTTGACGCCATGATCTAAAAAGGGCCTTGTTCTATTAACTCCTTTCCAAAATGCTGTCTCCATCAACATAATCTTATCAAGTATCCCAGACAAAACTTAAATGGCCAGAGAATGGAGTGCAGAAAACCGTTTACTTTTATCTCTTACCGTTTTAGAGTTATTTCGGTTTAGAATCAGTCAATATAAAAAAAACCACCTGTATATATGTAAAATACAAGGTGTTTTTTTTTTACATTGATTGATTCTAAGCTGAAATATCTCTAAAACACCAAGAGATAAAAGTAAAGTTTCTTTTGTACATTATTCACTGGCTGTTTAAGTTCTTTCTGGGATATTAGTGCAAATCACCGTTCGTTGTTCGGGATAGATTAATTTTGTCTCTATTATTATAATGGTACCTGCATCCTTCTCTCTGTGGATCTTTCCAGTAGGTATACGTTTCTTAGACACTAAGCCCACTGCCACTGTTGGAACCCATGCTTGGGACTTCTTCCAATTACCCAAAAACTTTTTACCCAGGAGTGCAATTTTCCTATTTTTCAGAAATGCACACAAAAGCACTTGGTCTGAAAGTCACTTTCATAGTGACAGTATGGAGAAGTTAAAAACATACAGTTGAGAATGAACTTTAAAAAAAATAATAGCATGCAAAAGCTGGTTTGTTATACAATGCATTGATTACGCCAGCAAAGCACACAGTTGAGACAGAGATATATTTTTTTAGCCCTAAATGATCAAAATGTGTTCAGTAATAAAGTCTGGAGCCTGAACAGAAAAAAACCCCAGTTTTTTTTTACTGTAATAGATTTAGTAACATTATGTTGATAGAGAAGGAATTTCAAGAAGAAGTTAGCGGAACACAGCCCTTTTTGGCACATGGCGTCAAAACAGGACACTGGTATACCAAAGAGAAGGACTGTTCGGAATTATCGTAAGGCAATAAAAAGCTGGTCGAAATAATATTTTTACAAGAGGAATAATGTCTGCCAAGCTAGGATTTCATATTTACGAAAAAAAAAAGTCGCGTTTCGTTGTTTGAATTTAGAAAGCAATGGATGTTTCTTGGGAGTTCTGTACCAAATTAATGATGTTTTTTCAATATTGATTTGGCGCACTGGAGTTCGCAAATAAACTTGTTGCTATCTTTGTTGCCATAGCAATTCACATACCAGTCTCTACCAAATTTTGAAACCAAGTTCTGATTGAATTTTTTATTGTGCTTTTCTTGCTGTGCTCACTTTGAATTTTCTCAGAACTGCAGGCCCACGATCTGCTTTGTAAACGCATGAGATGCATTTGGTAAATTAGATTAGCATAATTTCCATGGCCGAAAAATAGGGACCTATTCATGCAAACTTACGATGTCGTGTAGTGTGTTTATGAAATGGGTTGATTTTGGTACCAGAAAAAACTTAAATGGATAAGCTTAAAAATCGATCAAAATAAAAAAGGACACCCTGTAGGTTGTTTTTTTATGTCTCATTTGGTTTAACACACCTTGCAGCACTGCAAAGTCATTCAAGAGGCAGTTACTTAGACTCCGGCATTTTTCTCCCAAAATTTATTTCTTATTCTCTACCTTGTCTACTATTTCAACTTGACTCTCTGACTTGCTCTCCTCACTCTCTTTCGAGTCTCCTCTCACATCTTTTATTGTCTGCTTATTCTGCTCCTCTTCTCCCATTCCCTGTCTACTATATATCTCTCTCAACTTCACCCTTAGGGTAGGTAAGATGCAACACCTAGTTTTCTTGGATAAGAATGAAAAATCTTGGAGGCCCTTTGCACGTTGTGCATCATAAGGATTTCTCAGTGCTTGCAGTTAGCCACCCGGGCAAAACTGAAAATACATTCCCACTCAAATAGGCCTACCTTAGAATGGTTCTCGGTGCCAGAATGACTATACAGAGTAGATGGAGCCGTAAAAACCCAACCAACCAAAAAAAAACAACGACTCTGCCTGTTAAGGCCAACCCAAGCCAAGAGAGACACTACCTATGCAAAAAGATAATACTTTACTCTACAGAAATGCTGCCCTACTGGACACAGGCCTCAAAATCTCATCCTCTGAGAGGCTCGCAAAGAGCTAAAACATGACGCCAAAGATGCCAGTAATACATTTTGTTTCTTCGTCAAAACAACTTGAGAGGTTAATTAAGAAGATAGAAATCTTACCAGAAAAAGGGATAGATCAACAATAATGGTGGTTGAAATGATGATGACTACAGTAAAAATATAACAGTGGTAATAGTAATGACAAACATGGACATAATAAAATGATGGTAAAGATGGCAACGACATTCCAACAAAGGAATCATTATCATCTCATCAAGGATCACTTTGTCCAGCCAGATATCTGCTCTGGCAACTTGATGAGAAGCAATATAGAACGTTATATACTTTTCACAACAAGTGACCTTCTTGAAGAAAACAAAGTAAAATAACAATCTATAGTGCTTTCATACACTTACCAAAAACTTCCTCGGACATAATCTTTTCAGGATGGGGCATAAATCTGAAAGCAAACCAAGAAAAAACACTTGTTTTTTGGTACCCTGTTTGGTAGTCACATACACCCAGGTAGGCCTACAGTAAAATCTCAATATAATGTGCTTTCTCCTAACCAATATCCTTTAGGACCTCATACATAAAAAAACAAGGTAAAATTCATACAATGTATTGCTCCACGGCACTTGTATAATATGAATGCATAAGGTGTGGGCAATCTCGACTTTTGTGTTCTTATAAACATTTATACCTGCATTATATTGACAGCTGAATGCAGGAAGCGAATAAGTACCTCTAGCATTCAGCCGTCGATATGTGTGTATAAAGACTACATAACAAGCAATCAAAATGAGCAATTTGCATCATGTTGAAGAAATTTATTTAGGTCACTGGCTAAGCAGCCTTCACAGGCTCAGAATCTACACAATGAAAGTAAACAAACGTCTCAAACCTTGCAGGTCATCTTTTATAAACAGAAAGGTAGTGAAAAATGAAAAGTTCGAATGAAAATACTCATTGAGAAACATAACACCAAAGCTAACTCACTTCTACAAAACATGCTGACTCCATCAGATCAAATACAAATCAAATTTCAATCACACACAACAAGCACACCCTCATGCTCATGCGAGCACATGATTTACTCACAGGCCTACATACTCAGAAGATAGAACCAATGAAATGACAGAGGAAAGCTACACTATCATCAATAAAAACAAACAACTCTTTACGACATAGCCTACTATAGTCATATTATTTGTTTGCTGCTTTGATTTAAAAATCCTATGAAGGCGAAGGAATTCATGGATCAATACTAGAAGGGGGACATCACTAAAATAGAAGCATATAGGGGAAATTCTGAGAAAGCAATGATTTCTTAATATAGTGATGAATAACAATAAAAGTAAACTACAGTATACTTAGAAGAATGAAACAAGGAAAAGTTAATCATTTCCATGACTTCTTTGTTCAAGACCTAAAAACTTCAGAGAGTGCAGAGGCAAGGGAGGAGCCTAACTCACTGATTGATACCTAATAACTAAAGCTAACCAAATTTAGAGTCTCAATCTAAATATTAGAGATAACTCTGCTCTAACCCTACTTAAATACTGTAATAATTTAAATATCAGACAGCAAGCCATCATGAAACCTTGAAAGTAATACCTTCATTGCTCTGGCTTTTGTGCACCTACAAAGGTGCAATATGACGAGATCAGTCGAACTTGCCTTAGCAGTCACCTGTATTAGCCACTGTTTTGGGACCAGCGACACTCTCGCATTTATTCCCTTTATAACCGAGCTGCTACAGCCAGCCATTTTGGGGGACAATGCCCGCCTAAAAGCCTGCTCAAAGCAGTCACTGGCTACAAAAGTTTTCCACCAACTCATTCCAATACTGAGTGTATGTCAATCGATGGAAAGAAACAGCTGAGAATATATGCCCTCCTCAGGCACCTAAAGGGGAAGGGACGTTGGGCAGGGGTGATCTTGTAATATAACCTACTAGTACTGCCTACAATGGAGAACGAACACCTGCTACTGCTCACATAAAAACAACCAGTAATAACAAACAGGTCCATTTTATCAGTCAATGCCAGGCAGTATGACAGGTTGTAGCATCTAATCTGGTACCATTAGTGGCATTAGCTGTGGCCAGGGTTGAGTGTTCTCTAGTGTGCTTTGACTTCTGAATGACCACTATAATGGAGGTGTTGAGTATATTGAAGCACTTAAGATGAAAAAATCCATTACAAATCAAACCAAAGCAAATAAACAAAATGATGGAAACACTGGCCCTTGTGATGAATGGATCTTAAAGCATCTCTAGTGCCACAAGTGAAATCAAATGCTTTTGCAACTCAGAGGCAGAGAGATTAACAAACTGTCTTGTTTTTTGGCAAAAGGGCCTGTGTGCAGCCCTAAGTTAAGCCTTAAGCCAGTAAACAAACACAAAGGAGGACTTCCTAAGGTCACCAGCAACTGTGAACTGAAGTGTCTATTTGTTGGTAACAATATACAGGGTGATTTTTTTATATTGATCGATTCCAAAGTGCAACAACTCAGAGGGTAAGAGATAGAAACATTCTGTTTCTACCGATTAATCCTCATCCATTTAAGTTTTTTCTGGTACCAAAACCAACCAAATCCAAGGACACATTACGCAACAGCGCCAGTTTGCGTCAACAGACCCCGATTTTTAGCGCACAGAAATGACGCTAATATTGCATTTACAGGTGCATCTTCTGCGTTTACAAAGCAGATCGAGCGCTTGCAGTCTCAGAAAATTCTATCTGGGCACAGAAAAAAAAATACAATCTAAAACTTAGTCAGAACGTGGAATAAAAATTTGGTAGAAACCTGTAGTGTTAACTTTTATAACAAAAAAGATAGTAAGAGCTGGATTTGCAATGTGCATGGTGCCCATCAATGAAAAAGACAATTTTGATTTTAAATTCTATACTACCACAGACATCCACCGCTTTCTAGCCTCAAATGATAAAACACAAAATTCTTTTTCGTGAAATATAAAACCACAGACTGGTGGACATTAGACTCTATTCCTTTTTTTAAAAACAGTTTTGACAATCTTTTTATTCTCTCGAGATGTTTTCTAGCAGTCCTTTTCTTTGATGTACCACTTCGCTCTTTTGACGTCAATGATCTAAAGTAACGTAAAAGTGGCCTCTAACTTATTCTCTTAACTACTATTATCTCTTACCGTTTTAGAGTTATTTTAGTTTTAGTTTAGAATCGATTAATATAAAAACAACACCCTGTAGGCATTGACAATATTCAATATTCAATTTGAATTTAAAAGCCCACTTCCTCGTGCTGTGCAATTATAATTAAGCCTAAGGCAAGCTAACCACAGACACTGTATCTAGGTTGCCCCAGTTTTCGCCCACCTAAGAACGCGTAGGAATACACAGTTTAAGACTAGATTCCCATTAGGTG
>JAUKPP010187041.1:0-14289 GCA_032273245.1 Phyllaplysia taylori
TAACCATTGATACCACTTTATACTGTATTTATTTCCTGACTTATTCCCCTTTCACCGCTGCCTGACTTCACCAGGCTTAGGATGCCGCTGTTGGAATTTAAGGGGATGTAACCCCTGAAACAACTTCATAGTGTAATTATTTCATGAGTTATTCCCCTTCCACCGTTGAGTTCTTGACTTCATCTGGATGCCTCTGTCGTCGCCACCCAGTAGCCTGAGTTTACAAGAAAGTTTTTATCCATGGTGGTTTTGGATTTGAGGCTTAGGCAGTAGGCCTACAGTGACCTAAATGAATTTTGACAACACACACAAATTCGTCTTCCAAAGGTTATCCCTGGGGTCAGACTGCTACTTTCCATTCAGACAAGCTGTGGCAAACTTTGTGAATTATTTCACTGAAGTTACTGCACCAGGGCAACAGTTAAATTATGTGACATACACATGGTTCTGTCTCTGAGTCAGTGGCTGCAACCATCATGTCCAAATGTTGTATCGATAGCAGTCATCTTGTCCGAAGAGGTCTTGAGACTGCATTGCACTCTTGCAGTGTCAAGTGACCGATTTTAAAGGCTTCCCACTCCCGGGGTACGGAGCTAGGCTGCCATAACTCTGTAGGTCGTAAAGACTGCTTGAAAAGTGAAAAACCTATGTATGTCCCCGATAAACAACAACAACAACAACAACAAATTCAGACGAACGATCGATTGTTTGTCTGTGCTGTAACCGAAACAACCGAAGATAGCCGTGGAGTCCCTCGTCGAAGTTCCGGCAGAGAGCATATAAATTTTCAATCAATGGCTTTAGCGAGTATCTAGTTTTTCTTTGACAAATTATTACATGTGTTGTTGTTGTTGTTTTTTGGTGTGTTTTTTCGGGTACTAGGCCTACTCACCACACCTAGGCAAATTTCTCTTGGCAGAGATCGATAGAATTATCTTATCTTTACAATTGCAATCATACTGTCATACTGAGCACTCCTGGTGTTTTCATGAAATAATAGTGCATATCCCCGCTCGAAAGCAAGCTCTACAATCATTATGTAATAATACACAGTTATGTATGTACTAAAAGTGCATAATCCTTTCCATACCTGACCAGGCCAAGGGCATCGTTGACGAGATTTCCAAGCGCTATGCTGAGGAAGTGGCTCACACTAGGCCCAGGACAAGCCGCTCAAGGCGAGGCCGGAGACAGAATGACTGAGGGTCCTATACCCCCCCCCCCCCCCCCCTCTCCTTCCTCATTAGGATAGAAGGATACAATGTAGTTTTGTTAAGGTTTTACGGCACTATCAACACAATCTGGTTATTTCAGCACCAAACTTTAGCCTACATTGCATTTGAATTACAGATAATTGTAAAAGAAAGGGATAATAAATCGATTGCATTTATAGAGTGCATATCCCCTTTCGAATGAAAGCTCTATGCGTTTTACAATCATTATGTAATATTACACAGTTAGACCAAAATTACTTTCAAACACGGTTGTCTCCGCAGATGTAGTCGAGGTCAACAGAACGCAAAGACATCATTTGGTTTGGTTACCAGTTTTAGGTCCCCTACAACACTGTAAGGTCATTTAAGAGACAGGCTACTTCGAAGCTGCCTGTCAATGCAAACCCGGGTTGAGAGGGAAAAAACAGATTGCCCGCGCTCGTGATCGAACAGGGGCCTTCCGCATGACAGTTGTCATGTAGCAATGGAATTGTGTGAGAACGAAGTCTACTTTTGGGAGATGCCGTAGGAAAGACTTTGCTAACTTGAGCTATATGACTTAGCCTCAAGGTTACTTGTCTTACAAATGGCCTGTATGTATACATGTATATAATTTTATTTTCTTCGTTTCTTTCTATTTTTCTAAGTGTGATAAAAACGTAGGCTATTCACTCATGTAAATGTACCGTATTTATTTCTTATGGTGGGTCTATAAAATGACTGAGCTTCTTACAAAGGAATTTGATAATGTACACACTCGTACACTGAAAAAAAAAAGTTGTAAACTTACTTGTACAATGTACCTTTATTGATATGAATTGATGTATTCATTATACATGTATGAACCTTTCTGTAACTTGTAACTATGCAATGTGTAGAAGCCAACAGGCACAGAGCAAATTTCCTCCTCTGGTGGATCAATAAAGTATATCTTATCTTATATTGATATTCCCACTTGAAAGCAGGCTCTATGCGCTTTACAGTCAGCAGACTAAATCATCCAGAAGCCTTCTCAACTTCCTAGAAAGCATACAGTGCAAGAAGCCATTTTACAGGCACTAAAGCACTAGCATACAGACAAGAACGTTCGCTGTCAATAGCCGGGTACCCATTTAGACCTGGGTGAAGTGAGGAAAATTAATGTAAAAATGCCTTTCCCAAGGACAGAACGTGGGGCCCGAGCTGAGATTCGAACCGGCAGCCTTCTGATTACGAGTCCGGCAATTAATTATCAATTTTGTTCTTACTCATTAAGCTCTCCCCAATTCTGATTATATTGTATAGAGTTCTGTCTGCTTATTCTGAGTCTCTTTGTATCATCACAGATATAATATACTATCATAGAGTCTTGTCTGCTTTTTGTTTGTTTGTCTGTTTTAATTAGAGTTCTATGGTTCCATTGACACAAAAAGGTCATATGGCTGCAGGTCTTGTTCTTTATAGGTTTATGTATATTGTATAAATTTATCCGCTTTTCCCGAGGCTCATAATGCTTTCTGTCATTGCTACTCTATGCTTACACCATGTTCCCTACACATTATTAATAAAACCCTTAAAATTTCATGAGGAAGTTGATTTTTGTTTTTTGTTGTACACATGACATACAGTGAAACCTGTCTAAGACAACCACCTAATTTCGAGAAGAAAAGTTTTAGAGAGGGATAATATATTAAATAGAAGAAATGTAATTTCAGAGTGAATAGTAAGTGGTCGTTTTAGAGAGGGTAATATGATATTATATAAAATAAATACAATCTCAGGGACGATAGAAAGTGGTCGTTTTAGAGAGGGATTATCTAAAAAGAAGTAATTTCGTAGTCAATAGAAAGTGGTTGTTTTAGAGAGGGATAATGTATTATGAGATAAAAGAAATGTAAGTGGTTGTTTGTGCGAGTGGTCAGCTTGTCAGGTGGTCACTGAAGCAGGTAAAACTGTATATTTGTTATAGTTATTGATCCATTATGTTCTTTTATTCACACACACACATACCCATCCTATCGGAAAAATTCGGAGGTCCCGGCTCGTAAATGACCTTACAATGCTGCATGGGGTGTTAAACCAAAACCAAACTGAACCAAACACACAGACACATACACACACAACAAATAAGTAAAAAAGAAAACTAACAAATGATTGAATGAAGAAATACTTTAATTGCGTACATACCAGGTACTTCAAGTAAGTAAAATAAATTGCCAACTGAACTGCATATGCATACAAAGTAAAGGAAAATATGGAATCACAAAAATACATACGATACATTGCGTGAAAAAGTCCAACATGTAGATTATATTTTGCAAGGAAAAAAACCCCGCAACACAGTGAATTATATCTGTAAAGAAAATGAACTGCTTTAATTCTTACATGCACACAGCGAATTGTACATACATGTATATAGAAAATGTTGCATGAGTTTAAAACGGCTCTTATCTGCATATTTTTTTTTGTTGAGATGTTGGTCTCATCTTATTCATTTCACCAAATACAAAAGTAGCAAACTTTCGCATACAGACTGGATGCAAAAATTTGGGGATATGAATATAATTTTTTTTTTCATTTTATGTCCCTTGTAACACAGTCAAGTCATTTAAGAGTTGGGATATTTCGACCGTGCCTGTGAGGGACATAACATTCCAGCAGAGAGATAGCCATGTTGGTACAGCGTGGGTATTGAACTCCAGTCCTTTGCGTGGTAGACAAAAAGCTGATACCGTTACGACACAGACTCCCATGAAATTAATAAAAATATACCTGAATATAGACTATCGTATCTCCAAGAACAAAAGTAGGTTTGGGAATTCACAGAATTATATAAAAAAATAATGAAAATTGTTTTTGTCCAACAATAATTCTATAGCATGATCAGTATTTGTCAAACAAGGGTTTTGGTGAAAGTTTATCTTAACAGATACAAGAAAAAATTTCTGCCTACATTTTTCACAGGATCAAGTTTGAATACTATACCCAATATTCCCAGGGATTTTAGTAGACTAAACCTGCTTGTTTGGCTATTGGTTATTAGTTCTACGTCCCTTGCAACACTGAAAGGTCATTTAAGGGACAGGTTTCTCTGACCTTCTCTGTCAAGGCAAACCTGAGCAGCGAGGGACGAACCCCAGCAGAAAGACGCAGATGCTTGTCCGGCCGTGGGATCAGACTCCCGTCTTCCGCATGATGGGCAAAAACACTAACCATTAGACCACAGGCACCGGTTGCCACATCTGACATCTCACATTAATAAGTTGAATGATAATAATATGCGTAGATAATAAAAGCCCTGCTGATCTCAAACACTTTTTGGGTGTAAATCACTAGAGGCTTTACTCCATTCTTTTCTCCTCTAGACTGGCATGTTAATAAAACTACATCAACGAATTATCAACCGACTGGTTATAGGGTTAAAAGCCCTGTTCATCTTAAATACTTTTATGATGCAATTCACTAGACGTGTTACTCCATTCTTCTCTCCTCTTGACTCGCATGTTAATAAAATTACATCAAAGAATTATCAACTGGTTATACTTGTTCTTTGTATGAAAGAAAAATATCTAGAATCATGAACTGTATGAATACCACAGGAATGTGTTAATTGGACGTAAAGATAATATAATGCACATTGAGTGTCACAAATAAAGACTTGAACTAAACGCATACGTATACACTCATAAAGTGAAAAATAATAAACGTGTTAAATCAAACACACAGTGCTTTGCGCAAAAAACAAAATGAATTAATTGGATAAAAGCACTTGTACATTGTACTCCGAGTAAAACACTAATGTGTAGCAACCTTGCGTTTTCAAGTTGAAGTAAATTTTTGGTGGTCCTGTTTGGTGGGGAGGATTGGGGGGTTAAGGTGTGAGGGGTTGGGATGGTGTCCCAAGTCCTCTACTCACCACCCCGAACATAATGGCTGAGTCCGGGCCCCTGTCCCCCCCAAACAGTAGCCCAGGTGGGCGGGAGGTCTCGGTTCGCTCCCTGATATCTCGTGCCTAGTGTATGCAGGATGGAGTGTAAATGTAGGGGCAACCGTATATAGGGAACACTTGGTTTCTTTATCTGTTCTCACAAAGATACATTTTTGAAAATGTAACGTAAGTCAAACAAAATGTAATGTAAGTAATACAAAATGTAACTTACGTAAAACAAAATGCAACTTAAGTAAAACAAAATGTAACTTAAGTTAACTTAAGTAAAACAAAATGTAACTAAAACTAATAAGTTCTCGCCTCTAAACTTCGCACAACCTTTATGCAACAAAAAAAGGAAAAATCTGCCCTATGTGAATTTATCCTACCTAGAACTGGCCATATTTACCACAATACATCTTATACTTTCTTTTTACCTAAGCGTTCACTTTCAAACAAATAAATATGTAAAGACACAATTGGATGCAAGTGGCCCTCTGTTGATGATAACTTGTGTGAATAAAAGCAGAGTAGGGCCTACAGAAAATTTAAAGTGCCATGGATATAAGAAAGCACGATTTGCTTCACACAACCTGAATTTGTCATAACTTGTGAATTTTCTTTTCTTTTTCCTATACTCAGGGCATATTGGTTAAACATTCTTTTAGTTTTTCACATCATTAATTTGCACTAACTGAATTGGTAGGAAGTAAAATTAAATAATTCATTTGTATGTATTATATGTCATGATTTATTAGAAAAGCTGTTAAAAGATTTTGATGTGGATGCAAACGTGTTAACAAATGTTGTTTGCTAAATGACAACATCACAATGTTGTGTATAAAAGTCTTCAAATTTCTTTTGAGCACAATTTCAAACAACTTTCGCTTGTTTCCATTTCCATGGCACTTTAAGGAAATACGGGGACACTACATCAATACACGCACACAGCATCAAAACCATTTGGGAGGGAACCCATAAATAAAACTCAAAAGCACCACAATCATTCAGCAAAGTAAATCTGAAACATTTCACAACATACTAAATAAATTGCACTTATAAAGGAACATAAAAGTTTATGTATACGGTTTTCAGAACAAAAGTAAGTATGAAAATTCACTGCATCCCACTTAAAGGAACACTAAACAATGTCTTTGTTTGACAACAAGTCGACCTAGTCATCACATACATAAAACTGATCCCAATGAAAGCACATACGACAATTAGGACAAAACTATGCCATTCAAAACAGCATCCCTCAACAAGCAACATAATGAAAGTAACAAATTGATTAAAAAAAAAGAAAAAAAGACAGACTTACAAATCTTTTTGAGATTCACAGAAAAAGAAGAACCAAAACAGTGAGCGTTAAGGAGCGCAGAGAAGAGCATTTCCCGCACAAATTATTGAAGGATATATATATCTATATACCAAAGATATTTCAAATACAGCATCAGTTGTATGAAATATGGTGTTGAACATAGATAAGATTTTATAAGCAATATGAATACCATCAACATGTGGATACATAAATACATTACTTGTTCTACAAAACACAAGAAGCTACAGTTATTAATCCTTTCCTCTTTTCTCCAGCTGATGATAACGGCTTAAAGTATTGACCGATCAAAATGTTTTTTAAGGCTTAATTTAGGTAATCTCTGGGTTTGTGCCAATGTGGAGGTTGTTTTTTTTTTATCAGTTTTGAGTAAAACGTACTCATGATTTAAACAAATTATTTTCAAAATGAAAGGTACCACATCTCAACTTTATTCACGTGGGGCAAATCGTTTACAGAAAACATTCTCTCACAACTCAGGACAGAATTGACTATATAGAGCAGGAATGGAAACTGATCAGTCCAAAATTTACTGAACTTTTCACTGGCTATACAGATTTGGAAAAATACACTTATTCAATTGTAGATTCGTACGCCAGGTCCCACTTACGGAAAATGACTGAGCAAATCAAAATTATAATAATAATAATAATGACTGCATTTATATAGCGATGTAACACATTTCAGTAAATGTACGGAAAATTTCAATCCCTGATAGAGGATTGTCTCAACTTGATCTAGATCGCGGCAAGACTAGATGCTGATTATGATGAGGACTAGATCTAGAAATATCCTGCATGTGAGTTGAAATGGAATTCTGATAACGAAACGGGGGTTGGCAATCATCGAAGTAAGTTTGATTGGCATACATAGGTGGGTCATTTCAGGCTTATAGAGTCAAGCTTTTAAAAGAAGGTTAATTAATTATATTTTTGCTTCGATCGCACACAATAGGTACACACAATAAGAGTTATAAAGTACAGTAACTGACCATGTTGGCCCTAATATCACAACTGTAGCATAACTTAGGAAAACTTGCCCTTATAGAAGGCGATATGTTCATAGACACTACTATGCTAAAACAGCCAAAGAATTTGGTGCCTCTATAGATAAAAAACAACAAATTCAAACTCATCATAAGTTCTCAAGGAAAAAGGTGTATCAAATATAAGTTAAACTTGTATGATTGTATAAAAAACAAATACAAATATTCTACTAAATGTGTGGCCGTCTAGGATTACCCGTCGGAAGTCGCTGGCTCTACATTTGAGCGAGGACCTCCTAAAGTCAAATTTCATAATTTTTGTCTTATTTGAGTTATTATCACGATTGGTTTCTTCATTCAATTATCTCTCATTTCCTATAAACCTTTCTTCACAAATCAACATAGAAATGTGTTTACAAAGTGTATTTTGAAGGCACCCTAATTAAGATTCTCATCACCGATGTGGTAAAATAGCGCTTGATTTTGTCTGCGAGACCCCCGATTCCATTATGCTATTTGAACACACTCGAAGTACGAAACCATAACGTATTTCATACCAAAACAAAGGTCTTTCTTTCTTCTTTTAGACTTTAACCTTTGCGCATAAATACAGTTCGTGTAGACGTAGTGCGCATCCTGTTTACACAGTTGACCTGTGGTATTCCGCAGTTCATCGAAAAGTCCGACATTCTGAGGCAAAATCTGACCATAAAAACCCGTTTTGGCGACTTTAATGGAGCCAAAAGGTACAATTATATATTTATAAAACGATAATTATATAGTTTGCCTTAGTTTTATCTAATTTTATTTATAAACAAACAAACTTCACATCGAACCGCGCGAGTTTCGGTCTGGCCTACTCTTTCTTTCGATCGACGATCAGCGAACATGGCGAACTCTGTGTTTAGCACCGATGATGATATCGCAAGGCTTTTAAATCTAAATCGAGCCGATTCAGACGCATACCATGAAGTTGTGGATTCTTATTTTGGATCAAGAGATGAGGAAGAGGATGATTTATCAAGTGACGATGAAGAATCCGATCATGGTAAGTGGCAACTTTGATTGTTCTTTCGATACGATCGCATGTTTACATTTTTGTTGTGTCCACAGTACAGGCCTGGGCTCCGTGCTCGTAAGTTCTATAGATCTAATGTTTGAATCTTTGCTTCTACAAGTCACTTTGCAGATACAAATCAATAGAAAAAATGAATAAAAATGCTTTTTCTGTTTCCAAGTCAATCTAGATCTACATCAGAATTCATAATGTGCATCGAATAGATCTCTCTAGTCTCACAACATTCCTACCTACACAGGCTGAGTGTCGACACTGTACTGTGTCCCAATGTGTGTAGATTTACGTTGCTTTCTCTAGATCTAGATATATCTAGCACTAAACGATAGATTCATTGTCTTCAGATGTTATGCTGAATCTTATTTATTTGATGCTTGGTTTGTTTTTTCATTAATCTCATTGAGAAAAAAAATTGTAGTCTGTCTTCGTAAATCAGAGACAGTAGCTGCTCATCATGTCGATAGACAGTGGTCGGAGTGCAAACGATTCAAAACAGCAATGAAATACATCATAAACATCTATATATGACCAAACACAATGACACAGAGTTGTTCTGTTATGCTTTTGTTCAGTCGTAATTCGTAATTGAATTAAAAAATGTTTTTGCATTCAACAAGCAGTAAGTAAAATTCATCATGTCAAGTGAAGCTCATTTTCAACTCTTCAAGTAATTTTTTTGTAATCTTGTTTGCTTCCTCAGATATCACAGACGACACTCTGTGTGCGGAGGAGGAGGATGGCACCTTTCAGCTGGTGACAAGTGATTTGTCTCAATCTATCGTCCCTTTGGATCATGGTGATGAATCACAGACGAAAAGCTCAGTTGGCAATCCATCTGAGGAACAATCTGCAAACGCTCTGTGCTCTTGCGCTTCTGGTTCCCCGTGCCATCACCGATTTTCAAGTGAGGATATAGAAAACTGCAGAATGCAATACGCTCAACTGACCTCATCTGAATTGGACATTGCGCTGCTTGCAAAGATTGAAAGTGGCATACACGTAGAGAGTGAGACGAGGAAATCAAGGACAAGCCAGCAGACGAAACGGAAGTCTTCTCGCACAGATTATTACCATCGTGGTGTGAAAGTGTGCAGGGAATTTTTCAAGTATTTGCACTGTGTTGGTCAGGACAGGTTGACAGCTTTAATTAAACATTACAAAGCAAACGGTGTGGAGCCTAGGGCTCATGGGAATTCAAAAAGGCTACCCAAGAACGCATTGTCCTACACAGATACCAGGGCTGTGGTTGATTTTATTCTCAATTTTGCAGAAGTCCATGCGATACACTTACCTGGTCGCACACCCAAGCATTGGGTTTCAGATGTACAGCTCCTCCCCTCCGACTGCACAAAGACATCAGTTTATCACCAATACAAAGCTGCTCTTGACGCAAAATCAGAGTGTGACGGTAATGATTGCAGAGTAGTAGGGCTTCGCACGTTTCAGCGACTGTGGCAGAAACTAGTGCCATTTGTTCGGACAATGCCTCCCGCCAGTGACCTTTGCTGGACGTGCCAACACTCAGGGAACCTATCGGATTGGATCATCCGCAAACAAGGACGACGAGAAAATGAAACTCCTGAAGGATTTGGAGAACCACCTTTCAACGGTGAAAAAGGAAAGGGCCTACTACAAACAGGTCTGTGAGGAAGTGAAGCAGAATTTGCCAGCCAACCTTCCTCTGGGAAATCATCCTGCTTGCTCTTTTGAGGGCACTCACCATGTGTCCTTCGACTTCGCACAGCAGATGCACTATCCACAAGACCCCCAGCAGCCAGGCCCCATCTACTTTAAAACGCCGAGAAAGTGTGGTTTGTTTGGGCTGAACAGCGAAGTTTGTGGCATCCAGATGAACTATCTTGTTGACAAAGCCCACAGCGCTGGCAAAGGAGCCAATGTTGTAATATCTTATTTACATGACTATCTGGAGAACCACAGTCTGGGGGAAACAAATCTACATCTTCACGCAGACAACTGCGCAGGGCAGAACAAGAATAACCAGATGATGTGGTACATTTTGTGGAGGTGCTTGACAGGTCGAAACAACGTCGTTCAGCTCAGTTTCTTAATTGCTGGACACACAAAATTCAGCCCTGACGGAGGTTTCGGCCTGATCAAGCGAAAACTCAGACGCACAAAGGTAGACTGTCTGCAGGATATTGTGGATGTTGTCAACTCATCCTCCCAGATGAATGTTGGGAAGCTGATTGGAAAGGAAAATGGACCATCAGAGGTTCCAACGTATGACTGGACAAGCTACTTGTCTCAGTTTTTTGTTAAACTGAAGGGCATCAAGGGATTCCATCACTTCCGCATGGACAGAACAGGATCTGTGAAGGCAAAGGCCAACATCGATGCAGATGAACAAAGTTTTGACCTGTTGAGGAAGATGCCAGAGCCAAACGCCATGCCTGAGATCATTCCAAAAGCAGGTCTCAGTGCTCAGAGGCAGGCCTACCTGTACAAAGAAATTCGCCCCTTTGTGGCAGAAGACAAGCGTGACATCGTCACCCCTCTCCCCACACTTCCAATTCCAGCAGAGGAGACCAATGATGAGGATGAGGATACACCTGTTCCTCAGAAGAAGGCCAAGCCAGGCCAGCAGGCAAATGGATTAAATGCACGTGGCAGGGGACGTGGTCGAGGCCAATTCCGCAAGAAGACACAGCAATGACGCCAGGCAGTATGCACCACTGTAAGTAAGTGATTCAATAAATTATTCTTGTTTTAACTGTTCAGCTAACCACTGTGTTGTAGTTTAGTAATTTGGGATGGTTTGCATGCAATTTCTGTGTTTTTAACAGTGGTTTTACTGACATTCTATAAGGTGAGGTGGGTAAAATTTAAAGGCAAACTTTAAGGGCTGTTTTCTCAAAAGTAACTTTTCCTAGGGTACCGCATACAAACCACCATAACTTTTGATCTAATTAAGATAATCAATTCAAATAAAAAGCAAAATGCTCAGAATTGAATGCAGAATCCAAAAATGTGAAGATCTCAAAAGTGATAGAGTGACCACTGTGAAGGGTTTTCCTGGACAGCCACACAAATAGAATTGAAAATGAAACACGTGCAGGACATAATATACGATGACGTAGTTTGGTTGATATATTTTTTGGAGTGACCCTGGTGAAATTCTGCCACTAACGTGCAAGCAAGAAACCCTGCTTATGCGTGAAAACATTGGTTTATATCTCTAATTCTTATTATTTTTGCAATGCAAGCATTCAAAATTAATACAAACAAACATAATATTGGCTGTAAGTGCTCAAACAACTTTATCATGGACACACACATACATGCTCTCATGCAAGAATTGCAGCATCAAATGACTATGAAGGTTAATCTATGAATACCACGGGGCATCATAATATCAATTACAGAAAATAACAATAACACAGACAGCTACGCCTCTCTCACAACGAAGTGATCAACAGTCTTATCAACTCAAGGGCCGATACCAAAATAAGAAAAATGTTGACGAGCTAAATAAGGTAAGTAAATCCTGCAAGGCTAATATTTTTTTATTTCTCACAAAAGATTTATCTCTTAATAAGATATTAACATGAGTTAAATGTTAAAGAAAAACCTGATCGATTTCATTTTGATAATAGACAGGCTGACTTATGACCTCTTTTTACTCTGAACTTTGAAAAATGGTTTGCTTTTCGAAAGTTAAATCCCTAACATGAGAAATATGTTGGTACCCTCCCCAAACCAAACAATCTCATTGAAATAGTATATTGTGCTTGGTCAGAAACAATAATTAAATATCTCTTGTTTTGGTTTTGGTTTATCATCCCTTGCAACACTGTCTCAGTGTCTGTAAGGCAGTTGTTCTTAACTAGGGTTCGATCAAACCCCAGGGGTTTGGTGAGTCAGTCTCAGGGATTCGGGGGGAGTTAAGACTCGAACATTTTTATTTCACTCATCTCATGCATACGATTCTTAACTTTCTGTTTCAGCCTTGCTTTACAGACATCAATGCACACTGAAATTACTCTTGCAAGGGATGCATCTTCCCTTTACACATAAGATGCCTGTATCCAGAAAATTTGTCATATTATAAGATGGCATTAGTACAAATAATTATAGGCCTACTGAATTCCATTAAAACAGGATTTAAGTTTTCAAATTTACCCAAATCCCTTTTAACCAAATTCAATATAAAGCATACCATATCATCCTCAAACGAATAATTGTATAACATATAAAAATTACATCAAATTGTATAAACCTTAAACAAATAGCAAATAAGTTTGTATTACATGCAAAACAAGATACAGTTTTATGGATTTCCAATATCCTATCATGTCTCAATAAGGTTGGACATTATGCTAAGTAATGGACACGATACAACAGTGAATATGCTTCTATGTTTTAATGGAAACAAGTTTTTGAATTACGGCATTCAACTTTCATCAGGGTGAACATTATCCTGTATCAGTTTCATGAAGTTTTATATTACGCTACACGATGACCACACCTGGTTGACGTATTGTGGTGGTGTAAATTTAGCAATGTTTGAAGCATTAGTTTTTGAGTTACCGATATGAAAAATTATGGCACTCAGAAGTATGGCACATCCTCACAGGAAGCCAAACAATTGTGTGGGCCCATGGGAAAAAGCAGCTGAACATCCCAGTCAAAATTTTTTAGCTGACCAGTGAACTTGAAAGTGCATTCATTTCTGAACACTTTGCTGTGTATTTAATCAAATTCTGATAATTCATACTACAATTACAGCCATTCATGTGTAGTGGGGGTCAGTCAGCAGAAACTGAGAAAAGTTAATTCAAAGTTGAGAATTTTTTATAAAGAAAGATAGAAACCTGATAAAACATTGAAAAGAAATGTGTCAAAAGTATTTTGTGAACATGCTTTTGGGCTCAATGCACGCACGGTACGTGTAGGAACTATGTTTTGAGGAAAACTTAAAATTGACATGTGACCCGACAGTTGTCTTTGTTGGCCTGTATCTCCATTGTGAGTCCGGCGACTTATGCTGCTTTTTCCCATGGTACCAAATAATTTTTAACAACATAAACAACATGTCAAATGACAACCGTAACTAAAAAGACAAGTCATCAATATAAAAAAAGGAGGGATTCCTTCAACCTCATATAGACCAAAGCCACCGCTGGGCTAAAACAAAACCTGAAACAGAATCTCACTAACCAAGATATTCTCTTCTCGACTCTTGGTATGAAACTCTCAAAAGCTTAAAAAGAACAAAAATAAAGAAAAAAAAGTATCCTTCAACAGCAAAATAAGCAGCTGACCATAAAGCTTATGAAGATTCCTTTAAAGCATCGAACACTTCCAACAGCGGGACAGCGCCCGACTCTTTCCACAACCAACAACCACTCATCATGCAAATCACATAGCTCTACTCGTCACCCTAAAAATTGGGCAAAAGTCCGTTTTTTTTCATAAAATCTACGCTCTTATGAAAGCACGGTAGAATCCAGGGAAATCACAGTTCCAACTCAGAGGTAAGGATAATGAAACTTTCATGGAACTGCACAGGTACAAAACAGCAACACTGTAGCCACTGGATTCTGCAGCGCTCTCAAATTCCACTGTCTACTTCTTGGGCGTGTCCTTGTCCTTATAGCCAAAAGTATTTTGGACGATGAACCCATCTTCAGCGGCCAGGAAGCTGTCCATCCATTCCTGCACAAGGAGCAAACATCATAAGGGGGGAGGAGGAGGAGGGAGGGGAGGAGGAGGAAGTAGGTAGTATGAGGAGAATGGAAGGACGGCCGA
>JAUKPP010187373.1:0-14285 GCA_032273245.1 Phyllaplysia taylori
TATCTATCTATCTATCTATCTATCTATCTATCTATCTATCTATCTATCTATCTATCTATCTATCTACCTGTCTATCTGCCTATCTATCTATCTGTCGTTTTAAGCCAGTCTAGCACGTCTCCAACACATCAAAGGGCTATTTTCAATTTCACGATAGACTTAACACAAACTGGTATGTCGTATTCGCGGAAGGAAGTATGTTCAGAAGTTTTGTGATAGCACCTGCTGCCATCATTTATCGAAGAGACATCATTTCCTTTTGTTTGTTTTATTTCTAAGTTGCTTTTTTTACGTTCATGACTCAAACAGCGTAAACTTTCGCTTCTATGAATAATTTACTTTATTCATTTTTTTTTTTAAAAGTCTACAGCATGATGTGTGTTCAGTTTTTAAAAAAAGAAGAAACCGACAGCGTTTCATTACAAGCAGAACAAATACATCTTTACGTACGTCAAACACCTATCGTTTTCTAAAAAGAATTTACTGCTCGGGTTGTGAATGAAGATCATTTATTCTACTCATGAAATTGCCAAATGGAGTGGTAATCACGGAAAAACCTGCTAGTAAACGTGAAAAAAAAAAGAAACGTATTTTTCCCCTTATTGTTAGTGCCGGAAGGATTTCACGCAAATTAGATAGTGAACGCGCTCGGATCGAAGCAAAAAAGGTCATAAGGTCATTCAAGCGCCAGGAAATAGATCACAATAACAACACATAGGAAGAAGTAGAAGGACCAGACCCCACCAGAAGCCCATCAACAACCCGCTAAGTGAATGAAAGTATGGTTTCATTTCTGAGCGATGTAAAAAAAAAAAAAGGCATATTTGCACAAATCCGTGATGTCATGCAGTGTCCTGATAAAATCTGTCTTTTTGGGACTAGTAAAAAAAACTAAGATAGAAATAGATCTAGGTTTAATTGGCCAAAAAAAAACAACCCCAGAATGATTCCATTTCTTTACAGTCTTGGGGTTAATGAAATTAAGAATCGATCAATATTTTCTTTTTTTCTTTAATTATTGGTAATATAAACTGAGTTTTCTATGCATACAAAATGAAGTGTTGCGTTTGACCAAACGTGAGTATAGCATATTGATAATCAAAATTAAAATATAGTGATAAAAATGCAGGCCTACAAATAACATTGCATGTAAATAGCAATGACATGAAATAAATTCGGTTTTTTATTGAGTATAAAACCTCATCCATACAATATTGCTCACCCCTCAAGGGATCTACATTAAAATTTTATGAAACAACAAATAATTCCCAACTGCTGAGCCATGTCATGTTTCGTAGGCACGCAAACTTGTAATTCGAAATGCCCCAAGAGACTAATATACTGAAAATACTAGTAGCAATGCACACTCGCTTGATTTTTTGGCAGGCGAAAAAGGTTCGCAACATAAATGAAGATTGGTAAAAAGAAAAAAGACAACTATTATGATAATTAGCATCAATTTGAATTTTATATTTTATCACTTGATCTCATACGTTCTACTATTTTTATTTCCCTTCCCGCATTTGTGAATAGGTTGTCTTCCTTGCAAGCTGAAGACGTGAATTCGAGTCCTGCCTGGGAATTGTTTACAAACGAGCATCTCCAGCAGTCTGTTAGGATTTGACAGCCATCTCAGCCTGGGTTGGCCTTGGGAGGCACAGTCGAAGCAAGCCGCCTTCCTGGTGGCGTCAAAGAGTTAATGTCGTTGTTGTTGTTGTTGTTGTTGTTGTTGTTGTTGTTGTTATTGTTGTTTTTCTTCTTCCTCTTTTTCTTCCTCTTCTTTTCCTTCTTCTTTTCTTCTCTTCTTTACTTCTTTTTATTCTCTTCTTCATCTTCGTCGTCATCGTCGTCCCTCCTCCTCCTCTTCCTCCTCCTCCTCCTCCTCCTTCATATAGGAACTTCATTCATCAGACCCCATTCTATGTGTTTTCCAAAATGAGTTCACCAACCTGCGTGTGATGTTGGGCTACATTTATTTGACTGTGAGCGCTTGATTTTTTTTTTTTTAAATTTCGCAAACTACATGTTGTTTCTACAGAACCGATTCTACACTCACGTTCACTAAAAACGCAACACTTTCACGCATAAATTTTTCAGTAGGCCTATGCATTTTCAATATTAGTTGGCTTTCTTTTCTTTGTTTGCACGTGACTTTATCATCGAAGGAGGGTACCCAGTAACAATAGCGAGTCCTATTTTCTTTAATTTGGTCAAGTAATCTCTAAATTAAATTAACGGGGTTTTCAATGTGGTGAGACCACGTGGTCGAGCAAAATTAGTTCAAATGAATTTTTGCGTGGATGAAGTAGTGAGAGGATGATTCGACGGGTGGATAGATCATTCGGTGGATGAATAAGATTTTGGGTTGATAAATTGCTGGGTGTATGAATCGTTGAGGGAATGAATTGTTGTTGTGTGGGTAAATCGTTGGTGGATGAATTGTTGGGTGGGTGAATTGTTGGTTTAATGAATTTTTGGGTGAATGAATAATTCGCTGGTGCTATTACATTGTGAGCGAATGGTCCATTTTAGTCTTCATGATAGTCGTCCCTTTGTGAAACAACAAGCGAATTTTGTGGATGACATTTTGGTTGGATGAACTGTCTGGTCAATAAATGTTTGGCCAAACTGGTGGATAACCTGATGGATGAACAAATCGTTGGTTGAATGATTTGACAGACATGTGGACGGATATGTCGAAGCATGAGAGAAATGAAGAACTTTCATTTCATAATTACAACTGTGATTCACGGGGCTGTTTCGAAAATACTCACGACCACTAGCAACGAAACACGTGCTTATCATTATCGAGCGAGGTGCAGTGAGTAAAGTTCTATCCCCCGTCATTAAAACACCAACATCGAATGGCGAGTCGAGTTCTGATCATCAATAATTCAAACTTAAGTGGAAACATTAAGGGCCGATCCAGCTGTTCGAGCTATCATGATCGACTTGGATGAAAAGGCCCAGCACATTCTCGCGAACATTGGCCCTGAATTATGTCCCCCGTTGTGAAGCGCACGGTGGAAATAATTGTGTCCCCTACAAAAGGGTACATTAATAATTTCGAATGCTACCACCACCAGTGCCATGGAAGAATCGTGTATAACAATCACTGTTTCACAGAAAGCCTTGACGGTGAGAATCCGCCAACTTGAGCCTTTAATGAATCTTGTCATAGAGACAATACCGTAGGTGTTATAGTATATTATGAAGCGCACGTGAATGGATAAAGAACGTGGAATGGAAAAAAGAAGAGAGAGAGAGAGAGAGAAGGAAGGAGAGAAGAAGTGCGAAAAAAATTGGGGCCAGTGGGAGGGATTCAAAATATATTGGAAATTAACTCCAAAACAATAATAGTCCCACTTTAGAATCTATTCTTATTTTAATATTTGAAAAGCACTCTCACTAGACACACTTTAAGCCTCATTGCAAACAAACATAGTCCCGTAAAGCGGTGAGAAAATCTGAACATCGAGATGGGCGCAAAAAAACTACTGAAATTCATTACAATTTCATGTAGTAGGCTACTTCATTGATTCTACTTGTTCCTGGCAAATGACCCTCAGTGTTTCTCCGGATTCTCGATAAATTTCCTTTTTTACGTAACCCGAACGTTTGAGGACTTTTATTAACCTCGACAATGATTAGTATCGACCCACTAGATTATATCTAAACTTTTTTTTTTCAAACAGATTCCCATATTGCATGATTAACTGAATTCGGGCAAAGGGTACTGGGATGTCCATTGACGTTTGGTAGCGAAACTCGGGCTTTTTTAATTCAAGGAGAGCAAATTAATGATCAAAGATTTCGTACAAATACGGTTTTGGTTATATTGTTTGGTTACTAATTTTACGTCCCCTGAAATACTGTAAGGTCAATTAAGAGACGGGCTACTTCGACCCTGCCAGTGCCAACCCGGGCTGAGAAAAAAAAAAACAGCAGATAAAAAGCCAGATCTTCCGCGCTCAGGATCGAACTCGGGTCTTCCGCATGACAGGCGAGGAGTCTAACCATTACACAACAACACCGGTTCTTACATATACATTGTATACATTCACATATGTTTACATTACTCAGAAGCTAAACAATTTTTCTTCTCTCCTGTAGAATTCGTTGAGCTTGCTCGTTCAACCAACGAATACGTATTTGTGTGTGCACATGGAAGTTTATAAATAACCTATATGCTAGTTTATGCGTGTTTGTGTGTGTCTTTGTGAGGTAGAAAGAGAGGGAGGGAAAGAGAGAGAGACAGAAAGAAGAGAAAGAGATTGATTTGGTTTGGGGTTTCGTCCACGTCCTTTGTTAAACTGTGAGGTCATTTTAGGGGCTGGCTACATTGGCTCTTTGGATAATTGGGACACAACATCCCATCAGAAAGATGGAGGTGTCCGTCCAACTTGGGCATCAAACTCCCTTCCTCTGGTTGACCGGCACAGAGTTTAGCTATTAATAATAAAAACAGCGCTTACTCGCGTGAGTACACAGCTCTGGGCGCTTTACATTTATTCGAAAAACCATTATGGAAAGGACGGTAAAAGATTAGTCTCGAAATAAGTACACGCTCTGTCTCACCTCCTCCTCCTCCTCCAATCCCCTCCCCCTTCTTCGCCTCCTCCTCCTCCTACTCCTCCTCCTCCTCCTCCTCCTCCTCCTCCTCCTCCTCCTCCTCCTCCTCCTCCTCCTCCTCCTCCCCCCTTCCTCCCCCCCCCCCACACACATTTTTTTTATTCCACCCCTCCCAGCCATTCCAAACTTCACTCCCTCCCTAAACATGAATACACATAGTGAAAAAAGACCCCAATAGGACATACATAGACAAAAAACAAATGGAATGACCCTCAAGGGAAAATACTTCGGTATTACCAAGAGGCTAAAACAGCTAAAGATCCTTGCGCCTCTATAAACAACTTACTTTAAAACTAACCAACTAAATTATATATAATCTCTGTACTAGCCTCATTTAGCTGGAGCTTGTTATCAGTCACCCAGCTCTGGACTTGATCAATACCCAGACCCACAGTAGCAACCAACGTGTTAATGAACAGATTTGTATAGCTGTGCATCATCTGCGTACAAGTTGCAATTAATACTGTGCTTTCTAATCAGAACTCCAAGTGGTTGTGCATATAAAATATACAAAGCTGGACATCGCCCTGTGTGTGGCAGCAGACTGTGTGACCTATTTCACATGTAAGTAGCTACACCAGGGCAACATTAAAATGATGTCACATACATGTGGTTCAAGTCTTTGAGTCTATGGCTGCAACCAGAATGTCAATGTGTTGACAAATGTTATATCAATACTGGCAGCAAACCTATCAATAGCTGCATTGCACTTTGCAGTCATCCGCCCCGGAGAGGTCTTGAAACTGCATTGCACTTCTGCAGCAATAAGGGGCAAAATTTTATAGGGTCCCCAACCCAAGGAGGCAAAGCCAGACTGCCATGGCTCTGTAGGTCTCAAAGACACTTACAGAGTGAACAGCTCAAAAGCCCTCCTTAAATGACAGCAACAACTACAACTACAACAACAACATAAAACGTTGGACTCAATACAGAACCTTTGGACACACCAAAACTGAATGAATATAAAACTCGTTGAAATAGATTCGTGTTTAATCAATGAGGTAGAGCATAAACCAGTCAAGATGTAACGTTCAATGCCATAGTGAGCGACAGCCGGTCAGTTCTAGAAACCACGAGGCGCCCCTTAAAACCGCCTATACACGCGGATTGATCAGAGAACTATATTTTCTAATACCCCCCCCCCCCCAAAAAAAAAAACAAAAAAAAACAAAAAACACACAAAAAAAAAAAGGGATGGCTGTCGACCGGCCTAAAATTCCTGACCTCCTCAGGAGAAATACTTTACTTTGTCAGAAGGAGGATGACTAAAGCTTTCATAACTATTGATGGTACCACCCAGGCCTGAAGAGATTCATGAATGATAGAACTGATAAACTCAGTAAGGCTCTAAAGATGTGTAACGATGCATGGGGTGGAGCGGGATCAAGCCTACATATTTTATGGGATGATGACGTTATTATTGATCTCACATTTTCTGATGTAACAGCCTCAAACTCATCAAAATATGTACCAAAAAAAACCGTTCAAAACATGGTTGTGTGTGAGAGAGTCATATCAATGTTTTCTCTTGTCATCGATGCCATGTCTTTAAAGAGTTGATTAGAAACATCATGGAGGTCCTTTTTCAGAAATAATCGGGGAAAACTTGCTGTTTGCCAATCTTTCTTAGTAGATAACTGACTGGTAAAAAATAATAAGCTTTAGAAGTTACCATTCGGGTTTTTTCTTAATAGATTTATGATAATATAAGAATTTGGTAGATATTGTTAATGATTTCACTTTCTGCTTACAGAGTATTTACATGTTGCAGCTTGCATCTCTTCATCTCTAGTGCCACTTGTGAACTCTTTCCAGCTTCATACATGGTGATGACATTCCACGACGCAATCCTCGGGGACTTGCTCAATGGAGGAGATAGAATCCTTTCGGCTTTGTCCACTGTCCTTCATTCGTCCTGCTGGTGCAAAGGCTCCACGTTCTCCCAAGATTCGTGAAAAATTTTAGCGTTCCCTTGTGTTTTGTAATTTCTTGTGTTTTTTTACAGATCAGGCAGTTAGCCCAATGAAGGAAGTGGCGAGGTAAAAAAAAAAAAAACATTATAGGTGGTGTTGAAAAATGTTCAATTTGCCAAATTGGCATAGATCTGTCCATTTTTGTTACAATTTATACTGAAAAAAAAAGCTTTTTCCTTTGATAAATGGTACATTGTGCGTGTATGGTCTGATGTCCCTGGGACATCATGACATCATCTAAAGGGCTTTGGTCCAGAACTATCAATGTTTAATAGGACGGGGTGGATAAACGAACGCAGGAGACGACGCTCAATGAACAAGCCTGGGTGCCAAACAATAGTCAAAGTACCGTCGTCTGTTGTAATAATTAATGTACTCTTCGCCTTCCATTTAAAGTACGTGCGGCAGTTGTTTTTTATCTGGTATCTCTGTTTTTCTGTTAAAACAGTGCCCTTCTCACCCCTGGTTGATTCTGGCAAGCAGGGTCAAAGCAACCCATCCTTTGAAGACCTTACAGTGTTACAAGATACGTCTTACCAAAATCAAAGCAAGGCCAAAGGGACAACGATGGATCTGGCAAAGAGCATTATCAAAAGCGGCAGGGACAGAAAATAAGAAAAAGCCTCTATGCTTATATTATCAAGCCTTCATATTAATATGTATCAGTATCATACTCGTACGTCACGACCCTACAATTGACAGTGTTCGGTTGTTTATTCGTGTTTTGTTTATTTTATTTGAAAGGGGGGGGGGGCGGGGAGGGAAGGGCTGGTTTTCTGGGAGTATTTTTTTTATTTTGTTATATTTTGGGTTTGTCTGGTGTTTGGGTTGTTTTTTTGTTTGTTTGTTTGTTGGGTTGTTGTTGTTGTTGTTGTTGTTGTTGTTGTTTTGGGGGGTTGGGGGGTGTTGTTGGCTGTTGTTTTTTTATTTGCCTCATGTGCATTTTCGTGACAGCGAGGTGCTGCTGACGCAGCACGCAAATGGCAACCCTCAGGGAAGCTTAAGCCTAATTGAGTGCTTAAGTAAAAACCAAAACAAGAAGAGGCTAAAAGAGCTGAGGCTGGCGCCTCTATAAATAACCCACACCTTACTACGACCACGTCGCGACCCGAATACCTCTAGAAAGCTGTCTGAGAGAACAACCCCGGCGCCGGGAATGTCTTTGTGAATCAGGGTGCCCCAGGGCAAGCAGTTGTTCTAGTAAAATCCGAATAAATCAGAGCACCCATTTCTAAAACTCTGAATCGATTGAGATAGTTTTCTTTGTTTTATTTTCTGTGAGGGTGGGAAATGTTCTAGGTGCTTGTGGCGATGGGTAGCTGTTGTTGGGTGGCTTGGTTTTTTTCTGTTTTTATTTGTGTGTGGGGGGGGGGGAGGGTTTGGGGGGAGGGGTGTTGTTTTGCGGGTGGGTGGGGGGTCTTCTCTTGGCAGGATGGGGGGGGGGGATGATAGTGTTGTTGCTGTCGTTTTGTTGTTGTGGTACAGCTGCTGCTGATGCTGATGCTGCTGCTGTTGCTAATGTTGTTGCTGTTGTTGTTATTGCTGTTGCTGCTGTTGCTTCTACAATGTAAGCCTGCAGTGTTAGAGTTATCATACATATACCTTGTTGCTTTCTTCCCTTCTGTGACTACGGTACCAAAATTTAATGGTGCTATATCATGACTTTACAGTGTCTATCGACAAAATGAACGCACAGATCGACTTGATGAACCTAGCTGACCATGGTTGAGGTTTCCCTCCAGTGTCTGTCATTCATCCTATCCAACCACATCCCTTGACTGAAAGAATAAAGCATTGCTTGAATCTGATCAATGGTTCCTGTGACAAGTAGGCATTAAACCGATTATCGTATTTCCTTCGTGTCTCGCCAAAACCCAGCTGTGTTTCGGCAAGAACACCTGAGATACTGGAAGTGCAGCAGTCTCAAAAAATTGAAACGGTCGAGTTTTTCCTGAGTCACTCTGAGCCTCTTTTGTTTACGCTCCTTACTATGGCGTGTAGCCTACAGGAACAGCATACTAAGCTGATATATGTATTTGTATATAGAGAGAGAGAAAGAGAGAGAGGGGAGAGAGAGAGAGAGAGAGAGAGAGAAAGAGGGAGAAAGAGAGATAGAGAGAGGGGAAAGAACAGCATTTCGTTGTTGAATTGTCTAAACACGTAAGTCAGGGTCTACAGAAGAGTAAAAAAAAACATTATTGTGAGTAAGCTCTAAGCAATACTAGAATCTTGTTAGAGCTGGACAATCATAGCATTTCCTCTCGGACTAGGGGCACATGCTATTTATTTAGAAGTGATATAAGGTAGCCGAAAGAAGGCAATGATTAAAAGAAGTCTTAAGGCCGCTTTCCATGGGCCTGTTTTATGCCGCGTGCCGCCGCGGCATTTAACCACAAACACCGCTGTGAAAACCGCTTACTATATTTTGTTCCCCTTACCAATAGTGTGCCTCCAAAAATTCCGGACCGACGCGTTTAGAGAATTGCAATAATGATCATTTTTATGTGGTGCTACATATCTTGGGAGTGTGTTTGTTTGGTTACCACTTTTACATCTCCTGCAACACTGTAAGGTCATTAAAGAGACGGGCTACTTCGACCCTGCCTCTCAGGGCCAACCCGGGATGAGAAATAAAAAAAATTCCAGCAGAGAAAAAACCAGATCGTCCGCGCGTGATATCAAAGTCGCGTCTTCCGTATGACAAAGAGCCTAATCATTACAGCACAGAGCCGGTCGGGTTTAGTGGGGGGGGGGGGGGGAGCATTCATTTTCAACATTATTTATACCTATTTGTTATTCCGTTTCCTCATATCTTCTATAGCAAGAAGCACGCGGGTTGCGAATTAAAGTGGTGCATCGTGATACGACGTGATAAAAGTTTCTTTACAAAACATACAATGGCTGAAAAAAAACAATAAGCAACATAAAAATGTAGGCTATAAGCCGCTATCCCTTTTCTGCTGCGCGCACGTTGACAAGACGAATGACTTTTCGATCTTGCGCATGATAATGATGTACTCATGTAAATGTACATGGAGTCCTAATGATTGTCTAACTTAGTTAATTTTTGTTACAATAGTTGCTCATTTTAAGTTGGACAAAGAAATCTGCCGTCGTCTCAAGTGTATCGTTTAAGCTTTTTGGCTATCCCGCAAAGACGGAGGTTCAATTCTCACGTGGACATTCATCCCTTTCTCTCTACTTTCACTACCTGGCCCTGACACTTCAGTGACAGGCAGGGTTGAAGTAGCCCGGCTCGTTAAGCCCTGACAGGCAGGGTCGAAGTAGATCGTTTCCTAAATGACACACACTACAGTGTTGCAAAGTAACTAAACCAAAACAAATTGTTTTAGGTTCTAAGAATTCAGTCATGTCACAGTGAAATCGCATCAAATTATTCCACTTGAGATGGTAAGGGAGAGAAGTGAGAAACAGAGCAAAATAGAAAAGGGAGGAAAGTTAAAACGAGGACCCGGAAGTACATGGAGACAAGACCTGCATGATGTTATAATAGGCTATCGATTTCTAAATAAACCGTATTCCCAAAATGGATGCTGTCTGTTATGTTTAACACTCTGATCAAAGTTAAGTTTGGATTGAGCAAGAAAGCCCACCTAAAGTGCAACAGCAATCATAAAAATTACAGTGCTGCGAAAAATGCGTTAGTGAGTGGATTATGGCGTGAGGGGGGGGGGGGGGGGCGACGGGTCCTAAACGAAAGGGGAATGGGGAGAGGGGAGATAGTCGCAATCCGCATAGAACCTTGTGCCATGCAATAAGAAAAGATTAGGCGGATAAGATGGGATAATAGACTAATTGAAGCAATGGCCGGTCACATTGAGAATGAGAGTCAAGTACTTCGATATTACGATTGAATTTTTTCAAATATAATCGTTCGGTAGCGGCAGCGAGTAGGCCTACGTTTTAATACCACCTCGTGGTGAAGCAAAGGACTCAACTGTCTCTTAAATGACCTTACAGTGTTGAAGGGGACGTAACACTGGTAACCAAACCAAAAAACCAATCCCTCTATTATTGACTCGTAATATGTACAGCTTGCATCTCTTCATCTCTTTTTTGGCAACAGTATGCTTGGCGTCCTACCAGCATGTTTCTGGTCTAGTTGACAGGCTACCACGAATCAATCCACGTATACCGGGGTGACTAAGACAACTTTTTCATCAACATGTTTTGATCATTTTTAAAACATAATTCCATGCACTGTATTTTATAGATTCTATAGGGAGAAGGGCGAGTTTAATCAATACGTCATGTATAATCGTTGTTTTTGACAGCAGAAAAAAACACACAGATCGTTAGCGCTCGGGATCGAACCGGGATCTTCCGCATGGCAGGCGAAGAGCCTAACCATTACACCACAGCGCCGTTGGGGGATTGGGGAAAGGAAAATAAGGAGAGGAGCGTGGGAGGGGGGGGGGCAGACTGGACAAATTTTTATACTATGGGGAGGTGCAACTTTTATTCGTTGAATTTTTACTGAAGTTCAAGTCCCCTCCCATGTTCTTTTTATAGAGCGAGAGAGGTAAGGGGTTGGGGGGGGGGGGGGTATGGGGAGAGAGAGAAAGAGAGAGAGGACAGGCGGAGAGGTATTCAAACTTTTATTCACGTAAGAGGTAGAAAGAGAGAGAGAGAAAGAAAGAACTATTTGTAAAACGAGAAAGAGAGTTCAGGTGAGAAAGAAAGAGTAGGCCTACATGTTTTTAAGAGAGGGTGCGAGAAAGAGAAACGACGGAGAGGAAGGGGACACAAGAGAGAGAGAGAGAGAGAGAGAGAGAGAGAGAGAGAGAGAGAGAGAGAGAGAGAGACAAGGAAGCTGGGAAAGAGGGGGGAATTATATAATATGTAGGCCTATGTCATGAACAATATGGATTCATGAAAGAGAGAGGGGGAGCGGCAGAGAGATAGGGGAGACTTGGGATAGGATTTCAAAGCTAGTTGTTTCTGGAGGCGCCAGCATCTTTGGCTGTTTTAGCCAACTTGAGATAGGAACGAAACGTAGAAAAGAAACGAGATGGAGAGACACGGAGCAGTGTTGAGAAGAGAGTAGCAGGAAAACACAGAGAGAGAGAGAGTGGGAATATTTAATAAATTTTATACAATAAAACCAAAAGTAGTACAGTCTGAATTACGTTCAATGCAGGCAAACAATCAGGCAGAGGGAGAGAGGAAGAAAGAGAGAGAGAGATAGTGAGAGAGAGACAGAGGGAGAAAGAAAGAGATAGAAAGAGAAACACAGAGAGAAGACACAAGCGGCGATGGGTTAACATGAGAGATGGACGAATCCAAGAAGCTAAAACAGCCAAAGAAGATGGCGCCACTATGAACAACCAATTTTACACAAATAGATGCACGAAAGAAAGAGAGGGGGGGGGACACCGGCGAGGGGAAAAAGGAAATGCAGGGGGAAAGGAGAGGAAGAAGGAAAAAGTATGAGAAAGAGGGCAAGAAACAGAGAAGATAGAGAGAGACAGAAAAGAGAAAAGGAGAGGGGGTGGGGAAGGGGGGAAGGGACAGAGGGGGGAGATAATATGTGAAGAATGATGTTGATTCACGAAAGAGAATGGGAGGGTAGAATCACGCCAGATGGAGTCGGTACACTGAGAAAGAAGGGAAAGGGTCAGGTTAGGATTACATTTAGGGTCTAACTATAGCCCTAAGTTCTCGTCCTACTACGGCGGAGCGTCCATTGACCTGTTTGGTCAGTTGCAGGCCAGGCTCATCTATATAATAATAATATACGTTGTATATACATATGAGCCTGGCCGGCAATTGACAAAACAGGTCAGTGGACGCTCCGCCTAACCCAAACCCTTTGTCTTTAAGTTTAATCCTTACCCTATTTTGGATCCCTCCAAAGAGAGAGAGAGAGCGGGGGGGGGGGGGGGGAGAAGAAAGAAAGGGAGCACACAAAAGGGGAAAGAAGTGAGTTATAACACTGTTCCGTTGAAGGTGTATCTACATCAGTACACATAAAATGAAAATTCTTACTGCACGTTAGAATTCCGCTCAAATAGAAACTAACACAAAACAAAACAAAAATAAACAATAATCACCTTCGACCCTCGCCCACTCCACTCTACCAAACCTGGCAGGTTTTTTATCTGTCTGAAGTAATGTCAGATGACTGTAACATTAATTTTTCTTTAAACAAAATTAAAACCATTGTAAGTGGACTTCCCATGAATGTCGTTTGTTGTGCTTTTTCTTACCAGTTCGTCTGTCGTGCCGTAATTCTGAGCAAAACTTAAGGATGAGCGTTTGAATAATTCTTTTGAGTACCGGTAAAGAGAATTAGCAGCCTGCTGTTGGGCGCTGGCATCACAAAGAGTGTATTTAATTGCTCAATACAAAATAATATATTTACTGGACATGATACTCACCTAGAAAGTTAAATCTTGAATAATCACTTCACATCCATGTCAAAAAAGAAAAAAATATAGTCCACGATAATCCGGAATGGTCTTTCCGAACTCACGCTCAAGAAAATAAAACTTTGCAGCACACGCGTGGGAGAGCAAGTTGGCTCGATTACTCATTTGTGAGTGGAGTGACAGAGGATCCCCTGCACTGTCTCACTACCAAGTGAACCACCTGAAGTAAATTCGCATTGCCTTGTGATGGATGCATCGACACCGAGACCGGTCTCCTTGCTGGCTGAACTTCTCGTCGACAGCGAGCGCGTACGCACTGGTACACTACTCACTCTTTACAAACCAGTGACACACTCGCGCTCACAGGCGCACGAGTGAGGGGTGAGGGCAGATTGATGTAAAGAGAATCCCGCACCTTATACTTTTGCAGCGCTGTCCTAGCTGGAATCGATCCTCGGTACAAAAGTTAAAGAGACAATGGGTGGTTGATAGTGGTGGGTCAAGTCCGAATGAATTATTCGTTTAATCGAATCATTTCCAAGACCCGGGGCCCACATGACATGAGAAAGGAATTTAGATTGTAACCTTGACAGAGATTAGAAACTCGTGGGCGAGCGGACAGCAGATCTTCAATGACAACAACCTCCTATTGTATTACACAGGCTCTTCAAAGTTTAGTTTTTTTCTTTCCAAGCTCCATCACGATAAGAAGGCTATTATCCATTTCTAACTCGTATTGGTACCGTACCCCAAGAACCTAATCTTTGAAGTGTGTCTTTTCCTCGTGTGCCTATGATTTGAGGTAACATAGCTTTTGAAGGGGGAAAATTTAAAAGAGACGTTCTCTAATTGAAAACATACACTTTATCTAATTTACTGGATTTTACAGACAGTACTAATTATCCGGATTTGTGCTATACGACTCTTTATCCAAGTCTTGTTGGTGACTTTCAAAATCGGCGACGTCAGAGTTTCTCACAAGATGTCGTCACTTTGTCGACGCTTCAAACACGCTCGAAAACGAGAGGTACGGGGGAAATAGTAGTTGGTCACCCTCGAGTAGACAGGAGCTTAGAGTGAGTAATCTCTATCAAAGATGGCGCTCTCTGTCTCTTTCTCTCTCCCGCTTTTTCCCTCTCCGGAATTGTCGTTTTATGGGCAAACGTTGTTGTGTGTGCATGGATAATCCAAGGCTCCTTTGTCATGCGCGCGTGCGCATGTGTTTGTCTGTGTGTGTGTGTGTGTGTGTGTGTGTGTGTGTGTGTGTGTGTGTGTGTGTGTGTGTGTG